>CAUYQG010096415.1:0-38776 GCA_963574415.1 Tarsius wallacei
AGAACTTGTTATAATTCCATAACCTTGACTGATGTCAGCAAATTAACTCATGTAAAACTAATAGGGGAAATGAAATAGCAAATGAAATATGCAAAATGATTATAATAACTTGCTTGACATAAGTAACTCCATTTTGTTAAAATCCTCTATATTAACTGCCTGCCTAGCCTAAAAATGACCCCCCAATATATACGTGTGATTACTGTAACGTTCCCATGACTACAGACCCACAGCTTTGTTCTGCTGTTCATGCTGACCAATCATGTTGACCATTTGCAATACTGCCTTGCTACAAGTTCTGTGTAATTGCATGCCTTGTTAACTGAAATCAGATGTGCAAAAAATTGTTTAAAAATTTTTACTTGCCAAATTCCCCTGCCACATTCCCATAGTTTTTTAAAAAATATTTTGTTCCTTTTGTTTTAGTTCCTTGTTCCCTCACCCCCTTGCTATATGGCGAACATGAAGATTTTACCTATATTAAGCTTTTGCTGATATATTCTGTATCAAGATCTGGCAAGAACCTTCTTTTGACTGCATGCTAAAAAAGGACTCAATATTAATTTGGACTTGGCGTGATGGCATGTCTTCTTAATGCAATCCAGTCATAACAGCCAAAACAATTCTTAGTGAAAGAAACAAAGCAGAGGTTAGCACACTTCCAGGCTTCAAACTTTACTATAGGGCTACAGTAGCCTGGTATTGGTACAAGAACGGGCATATAGACCAATGATACAGGATAGAGATTCTGGAAGCAAAGTCCCAGTTTCTCAAACAACTCTTCTTTGACAAAGCCTTCAAGAACCACCATTGGTGAGAAGATAACTTATTCAGCAAATGGTGATGGGAAAACTGACTGTTCACACGCAGAAGATTGAAACAGAACCTCTACTTATCTCTATACAAAACATTTACTTCTAAGTATATCAAAGACCTAAATGTAAAATCCCAAACTATAACAATCTTAGAAAATGCAGGAGACATCCTTATGGGAATTGGAACTAGCAAACAATTCCTGATCAGAAGCTTGTGCCCATACCTTAAGAAATAAGATAGACAAGAAGGACCTCACCAAACTAACGAGTTTCTAGAAAGCAAAAGAAACTATCAAGAGAGAAGGGAGACAGCCCAAAGAATGGGAAAATAATATATGCCAACTGGGTTTCTGGAAAAGTCCTAACATCCTGGATCTACAAGAAACTCAGATGTGCCAAAACAACAACAACAACAACAACAACAACAAACCACCCCATTACCAAATGGGAAAAAGACAAGAACAGAAACATTTCAAAAGAAGATATGCGGGCAGCCAACAGACACATGAAAAAGTGTTCAACCTCACTCATCATCAGAGAAATGCAAATCAAAACAACATTTTAATACCATGTAATCCCAGTAAGAATGGCTATCATTAATAAAACAAATAACAGATGCTGGTAAGAATGCAGAGGAAATGGGATGCTTCTACAATGCTGGTCGGAGTGCAAGCTAGTGTAATCTGTTTGGAAGTCAGTCTGGTGATTTCGGAAAGAACTAGAAATTGACCTTCCATATGACCTAATAATTCCCCTACACTCTTTATTCATTTATATATGTATATATTAATGTATTTTGGAGCATATACAATTTCACAAGGAAAGGGGTTTCTGACAACTTTGAAGAAAGCTGAAGAAAACCTGAGATATTCAGAGTGACATTAAAGAGATGACACAAACGTGTATATTGAAAGTCTCTTGGTGAATCACATTAAAATGTGGTGTAATTATTTGTGTCAGTTAGGGGAACAAAATGTGTTGAGACTCCAGCAAAGTCAAAAACCTGCTCTGGAGTTCACTGCCAGAAAAGAACTTTGTTGGGCAATAGAGATCATTAGCCTTAAGGAGAAACATCAGCATGCTATCTATTTCTAGGTTTAATTGGAGGCTATTTCCTTTTTGTTTCAGGAGGTTGAATCTAGGTCAAAGGTGAAAAAGTCAGCAGGAATAAAAATAGAATTGTCTCCACAGAATTCCATTGGGTTCACAAAAGAAAGTACTTTTTCAAGAAACAAGCTACAAATTAATTTCTCTCTGCCTATCCCAGAGTTGTGTTGTCAAGTGATAATCAGTGCATTCATTAAAGAGTGACAAAGTGGCCTAAAATCTTACATTGGTGCTAAGCTGCAAAAGTTTTCCACATTATTGTGTAGCATCACTCTAAGGAAGAGTTTGGTAAGCAGATAACAGAATTTTTTAAAGCATAGTGATAAAATGCAATAAAACAAAATAAACAGGTTTTGTCTTCATTTGTCACTCACAGATGGCAGATGGACACACCTATTCAAACAGTTTTCAGCATAGCCTACTGAGTCTACCACCACAAGGTTATTTATTTATTCATTTACTCATTCATTTATTTTGATGAAAGCACAACACTTTCACATAGAAAGGAGATTGCCAAGATACCTTACAGGAATTATATAGGAAAGCTCAGATATTTCCAGTGGTGTGAAAGAGAAAGCACAATCATACATGTTGGAAGATTCTTGGCAAATGACATAAGGAATGCGGTGTGATCATTTATGTCGGTTCAAGGAGAAAAGCTTGGCGGGACTCCAGTAAAATCCATATCCCTCTCTGCAGTTCCCTTGCCAAAAAAGTTTTTCACTGGGTTATAAAGATCATTATGCTTAAGGAAAAGTATCTGGGCGCTACCTGCTTCTGGGTCTAATTGGAGGCTTTTTCTTATTCCTTTCTCAGGATGCTGAAGTTAAGTCAAATATACTAAAAATACACAAGAAATAAAAATAAAACCAAGCTTCCATGAAGCTCATGCCCAACAGCAGCAGCTTAATAAACTAGATCATTTCACCTCTGGAATTAATTTAGGTAAGCCAACAGTATTTAAGACCACCCATTGCATTTTTTCAGAAATAGAAATATTTGAAACCCCAATGTTTCTAGGTCAATTTTTGTAAAAATACAAGAAAATGGTACTTCTACCTAGAAAACCTATAAGAAAACAAACCAATCCCTTATGAAAACATGTTTTTGATTCTAGGGGCTGGTATGTTATGATTATTTCAAGGTATTCACAAAAAGAATGTACTATTACCAGTAAGCAAGATAAAATTTGGCTTTTCTCTTCCTGTCCCAAAGATGAGCTGCCCATTGATAATCAGTGAATTATTTGAAGAGTGGTAAATTAACCTACACAACTACTTTTTGGCTAACTTCCTAAAAGTTTTCACATTATGTGTGTAGCTGCACCCTAGGTAAGAGCTTGGCAAAGCAGATACCAAGATTTCTTTAAAGCACAGCGAGAAAACAAAACGAAAAACAAAACATAAGATCATTCTTTTCTATTAATTGTCACTGACATGAGTCAAATGGATCCACACTTTCAAAGATTTTGTAGTATAACCTACTGAGTTGAACACCACTCTATCTATCTATCCATCTATCTGAAAGTGAGCACAACACTCGAATGAAAGGTGATGGCCAATTTGTCTTTGAAGGAGGCTGAAGGAAAGTTTAAGATGTACCCAGTGGTGTTAAACAAAAACCAAAAACATCCATATTGAAAGTCTCACAGTAAAATACAAAACAAAATGTGGTATGATCACTCATATCAGCTCAGAGAACAAAGCTTGAGGGGACTCCAGAAAAGTCAAAATCCTGCTCTGCAGTTACCTTGCCAGAACATGCTTTGATGGGCATACAGGTTATTAGGTTTATGAAAAAACACCTGAATTAGAGCTTCTGGGATTAATTATAGGCTGTTTCCTCATTTCCTCGGGAGGCTGAATCTAGATCAAATGTGAAATGTCAGAAAGAATGAAGATAAACTCAAGGCTTCACGAAGTGCTAAATCTCATGCTCACTACTCTAATTGCGGCTTAGACTCCATATTATTTCATTACTGAAATTAATTTATGTAAATTTATAGTATTTTAGACCACTCTTTTGCTGTTTCAGATATTTAAATATGTAAAACCCCAATCAAATTTGTTAAGTAAATTTTGCAAAAGTAGAAAGAGAATGTCATTCTTCCTATGGAAGCTTTGAGAAAAGAACACAGTCCCTTGGAGAACCATGGCTTGTATATTAAGGGTTACAGTATTATGATAATTTTATGATTCAGAAAAGGAAGAGTTTTTAGCAACAAGCAAGTTAGGCCAGGCACAGTAGCTCAGTCTGTAATCCCAGCACTTTGGGAGACTGAGGTGAGAGGATTGTGTGAGTGCTGGGTTTTGAGACCAGAATGGGCAACTTGATGAGACCTCATCTCTACAATAAATCACAACAATATTAACTGGGCATGGTGATGTGCATCTCTAGTTTCAGCTACTTGGAAGGTTGAAGTGGAAAGATCGCTGATACCAGCAGGTTGAGGTTGCTGGGTGCAAGTGTGCCACTACACTCCAGCCTTGGTGACAGAGTGAGATTGCAATTAAAACAAAACAAAAACAACAATCAATTTAAAATGTATTTTCTCTCTTCTTGTCCCAGAGTTGTCATGGCCAGTATTAATAAGTGCTTTCTATGGAGAGTGTCAAAATTATCTACACAATTATACTGATGCTAACCTGCTAAAGGCTTCACATTATCTGCATAGCTTCTTTCTAAGTAAGAGTTTGGTAAAACAGTTATCGGTACTTGTTTAAAAGCATAGTGATAAAATAAAATAAACAAATTTTGCTTCCATCTACCAATGATAGGAGGTAGATGAAAACATCCATTCAAAAAGTTTGCAGTTTAGCCTACTCTAACACCACACTATTTATGTGTTTATGCATTTCTTTGTTATTTATTTATTTATTGGGACAAAGTAAAACACTTTCACAAAGAAATGTGATTGCCAAATTATCATGTCGTAAATCTCTTTGCATAATACAAAATCTTTTTCGTGTGATAAATTATTCAGTTGTGTGAAAAAGCATGATGGAAGGCTAGCAAAGTTAAAAATATGCTCTGTAGTTACCAAAAAGTGGCTTAAGAAAAAACACCTGCATGCTACCTATTTCTGTGCTTAATTAGAGGCTGTATCATCATTGCCTCAAGTGGCTGGATCTGTGTCCAGGGTAAAAAATTCTGCAGGAATGAAGTCATGTTCAATAATCCATGGAGTATTTAAAATCATGACCTTTACTCTAACTGCACCAAAAAGCAAAAATTATTTAATTATTGGAATTCAATTAGGCATGCCCATAGCATTTAAGTCTACACATTGAGTTGTTTCAGTGATTGAAATATGGGCAACTTTAATCAATGTTACCAGGTCAATTTTGTAAAATGAAAGAACACTGCTTCTTACAGAAATGTGGTTTGTATATTAGAAGTGAAAGCATTATTATCTTATGGGCTTCACAGAAACTGTTGTTTGTATACTAGGAGCTAAAGTATTATTGTCTTATGAGGTTCACAAAAACCACTTTTCTGGCAAGGAAACTACAGAGCAGGATTTTACTTTTTTTTACTGGACTCCCACCAGCAAAGTTTGTAGCTACAAACAAGTTAAGAGGTAGTTTTTTTCTTCCGGTCATAAGACGTGTTGGCTAGTGGTCACCAATGGATTTTTTGGAGAGTGATAAAATTGCCTCCAAACATATTGATTCTAACATGAGGAAGTCTTTGAAGTTATCTCTGTAACTTAACTTTAGGTAAGTTTGACAAATCGGATATCAGTATTTCCTTAAAGCATAACGAGGAAAAAATAATAAAATAATTGTGTTTTTTCTTTTTTTTTCATTTTTGCTGTGGACGGGGGTAGATGGGTCCACACACATTCAAACAGTTCATAATATAACTAACTGAGTCTAGTATCCCAATATGTATTTATTTATCTATTTTTGTATTTGAAAGTAAGTAAAACGCCTTCACAGATAAGGGAGATTGCAAAACTGCATTGAAGCAAGATTAAACAAAACTATAAATGTTCCCAGAGACATTAAAGAAAAGACAAAAACGTCCATGTTGGAAGTGTCTTGGTGAAATACAAGACAAAATGATATGTGTTCTTGTGTCAGTGAAGGGAACAAAGATTGGTGAAAGTTCAGCAAACTCAAAATCCTGCTCTGAGGTTTTATTGCCAGAAAATTTCTTTGCTGGGCAACAGAGATCATTAGAATTCAGGAGAAACACTTGCATGCTACCTACTTCTGTGTTTAATTGGGAGCTGTTTTCTAATTGATTCAAGAAGGTGAATCTAGGTCGAAAGCAAAAAAGTGAGAAGAAACCAAAATAGACTTAAGGCTTTATGAAGGGTTAAAATTTTATGCCCTTTAACGTAACTGCAGTTCTAGGTTCTAGATTACTTCACTCTAGTAGTTATTTTAGGTAAGCTCATAGTATGTAAGAGTAAAATTTAATTGTTTCAGAAATTCAAATGAGAATTTCAAAATAATGTTGCTAGGTCAGTTATTGTAAAAGTGCAAAGAGAAGGTCTTTCTACCTATGGAAGTTAGAAGAGAACACTGTCCCTTATGGAAACATGATTTGTATCCTAGTGGCTAGAATGCTATGGTTATCTCATGCAGCTCACAAAATAAGGAAATTATAGCAACAGTCAAGTTAAAATGTGGTTATTATCTTACTGTTTCAGAGAAATGTTGCCCAGTGGTAACCATTGCATTCATCAGAGAGTAAGAGTATGACTTACCAACTTACATTGATGTTTATATGCTAAATGCGCCCACATTATCTGTGTATCTTCTCTCAAAATAAGAGTTTGATAAAACAGATATTAGAATTTCTCTAAACCATAATGAGAAAAAAGGTACCATTATTTTTTCTATTTTCTGGTGAATAGGAGAGAGATAGAAACACACATTCAAACAGTCTGTAGTATAACCAACTGATCCTAACACCACTTTATTTTTAATTTATTTATGTATCATCTGTTTATGTATTTGGAACCCTATGAAATATTTGTGAAAATACTTTCACAAATAAAAGAGATAGCCAAGCCACATTAAAGAAAGCTGAAAGGAGGCCATTAATATTTCCAGAGATGTTAAAAAGAGAATAAAAGTGCATTTTTGTAATCTCTTGCAAAATACAAAATAGAGTGAGTTGTGATCATTTGTGTCAGTTCAGGGAACAAAGAGTGGTGAATGTGCAGGAAAGTCAAAATCCTGCTCTGGAGTTTCCTTTTCAGAACAGTTTTTCACTGGGAAAGAAAGATCATTAGGCTTAAGGAGGAACACTTGCATGCTACCTACTTCTGAGTTTAATTAAGAGCTATTTTCTAATTACTTCAAGAGGCTGGATCTGTGTCAAAGATGAAAAAGTTAGATAAAAACAATATAGACTCAAGGTCTTATGGAGAGTTAAAAGTTCTTGCTTTTTACTTCAATTTTAGTTCTAGGTCTACATTACTTCACTCCAGTAGTTATTTTAGGCAAGCCCATAGTATTTAAGAATACAATTGCATTGTTTTAGGGATTGAACTATGGAAAACCCAAAACAATATTGCAAGAACAAATTTGTAAAAATTAAAAGAAAAAACCTTTCTCTATATGAAGGCTATAAGGAGATAACACAGTCTCTTATGGAAATAAGGATTTTGTACTAGTGGCTAGAATGTTATGGTTATTTCATAGGGTTCACAACATTGAGCACATTTAGCAACAAGAAAATTAAAATGTGTTTTTAAAAATTTTCCTGTTCCAGAGACATGTTGTTCAGTGGTCATGATTGCATTCATCAGAGTAGCAACATTGCCTACAAACCTACATCGATGCTTACCTGCTAAAGACTTCCACTTTATCTGTGTAGTTTCACTCCAAGTAAGAGTTTGGCAAAGCAGATATCAGAATTTCTTTAAGGCATAGTGAGAGAAAAATAAGATATACTAAACTAGTTTTCTTTCATTTGCCGCCATCAGTTGTCAGATGGCTCTACCCTTTCAAACAGTATGCGGTATAACCTATTTAGTCTAAAACCATATTCTTTTTTAATGTAATTATTTATTGATCTATTTTTGTATATGAAAGTAAAATAATTCCAGAAAAAGGGTTGCAAATTGCCTTTGAAGGAAATGAAAATTTTTTTTAGATGTTCTCAGTGACATTAAAGACTATACACACATACATATTGGAAGAGTCTTGAAGTAATAGGCAATGGAATGTCGTGTAATCAGAGAACAAAGCATGGTGGAACTCAAGGAAAGTCAAAAACATGTTCAGGAATTCCTCTCTCAGAACAGTGCTTTGATGGGCTATAGAGATCATTAGACTTAAGGAAAAGCACCTGGGTGCTACCCTCTTCGGGACTTAACTAGAATTTGTTTGCTAAGTACCTCAAGATGCTGAATGTAGCTTAATACTGAATAAAGGAAATGAGATGGACTCAAGGCTCCATGAAGGGTTGAAAACCCATGCCCTTTACTCACACTTATGCACAATTGGACTGATTTACTCTTGGAATTAATTTAGCCAAGCAATATAATTTAAGGCTACAAATTTCATTGTTTTTGAGATTGAAATAAATGAAACCGCAAACGAGGTTGTTAGGTCAATTTTTATAAAGTACAAAAAGAAGTTCTTCTCTGTGAATGCAATGAAGCAAGAACACAGTCCCTTATAAAAACATGTTTTATATACTAGGAGCTAGAGCGTGATGATTAACTCATGGGGTTTACTAAAGGCAGTATCTTTAGCAAAAAGCAAGTTAATGACAGTTTTATCTAACTGTCCCAGAGATGTGTTACCCAGTGTTAATCAGTTCATTCGTGAGAGAGTGGTAAAGTTGCTTAAAGTCTGCTTTGATATTAATCTACTAACACACTTCCATGTTATCTGTGTAGCTTCACGAGAATATAGTATTATGATTATTTAATGGGGTTCATAATCGGAAAAATTTTTACCAACAAGCTAGTTGAGACAAAATTTCTCCCAGAGATATGTGCCTGGAGTGAATCAACGCACATATTGGGGAGTGGAAAAGTTGTTTACAAACCTACATGGACACAAACCTGTTAAAGGCTTCCCCATTACCTGTTCAACTTAAATCTTGGTAAAAGTTTTGCAAAATCACATATCAAGATCTTCTTAAATCACAGGGAAAAATACAATAAACTAATACTTTTAAAATTTTATTCTGTGACAAGTGATAGAGGGATTCCCCCCTTCAAATAGTTTCTTAGCATTACCAACTGAGACTGACACTGCATTCTTATTTATTTATTCATCTATTTCTATATTTGGAAGTAAATAAAACATTTTCCCAAAGAAAGGAAATTGCCAAGTTACCTTGGAAGAATTCTGAAAGCAATCCTTATATATTCCTAGTGACATTAAAGAGACAACATGAACATGCATATTTAAGTTCTCTTGGCATAATACAAAGCAGTATATGATGTGACCATTTCTGCCAGTTCTGCCAAATCAAGAAGTGGTGGACTCCAGCAATGTCAATAACCTGCTCTGGAGTATTCTTGCCAGAAAAATGCTACACTGGGCAATTAAGATAAAGTTTAAGGTGAAACTCCTGAGTCCTACCTGTTTTGGTCTAATTGGATGCTTTTAACTTATTATCTCAGGAGGCTGAATCTTGGTGAAAGGTGAAAACATCAGAAGGAATGACAATAGAATCAAAGTAATAATATATATTCTATAATTAATTGCCTCTTAAGATTCTAGATAATTTTACCCCTGGAATTAATTTAAGCAAGTCCACAGTATTTAAGAATGCAAATTACATTATGTAATTATGAAATATGTGAAACCCCATAAAATGTTGCTAAGTCAATATTTATAAAAATACCAATAAAGTGTACTTCAACCTAGTTATAAGGAGAAAACATAGTTCTTTAAGGACACGTGGTTAGTATTCTAGTGTTAGGACAATTTTATTGGATTCACAAGAGAAAACACTTTTAGTAAAAATAAAGTCTAAATGGTTTTTTTTTTTCCTGTTCCAGATAAGTATTGCCCAGTGGTAATCAGTGTATTCATCAGAAAGTGGCAATTTCACTTACACGTACACTTTTTTTTGAGTTGAAGTCTCATTCTATCACCTAGCTTGGAGTGCAGTGGCTGCTCCCAGTCACTGCAGCCTTGACCTCCTGGGCTCCAGCTATACTTCCACATCAGCCTTTCAATTATACAACGCCCAACTAATTTTTGATTTATTGTAGAGATGAGGTCTCACCAATTTGCCCATTTGGGACTCGAACCTGCAGGCTCAGGCAATCCACTCACCTCAGCTTCCCAAGGTGCTGGGATTACAGGGTGAGCCACCGAGCATGGTAACACTATTTAATGCAAGTCAACGAAAGGCTTCTACATTATGTGTGTAGTTGCACTCCAGGTAAGAGCTTGGCAAAGCAGATATCAGGAATTCTTTAAAACATAGCAAAATTTTAAATAAACAGTCTTTTGTTTATTTGCCACTAACAAGTGTCATATGGATACATCCACAAATAATTTGCAGCATAATCTACTGAGGCTAAAATAAAACTCTTTTTTCATTTGTTTACTAATGTATTTGGAAGCAAGTGCACTTTCAAAAAGAAAGAATATCGCTAAATTTTCTCTGAAGGAAGTGGAAGGAACACCTAACATGTTCCCAGTGATGTTAAAGAGAAAACACAAACGTGCATGTTGGAATTTTCTGGGCAAAAAACATAACAGAATGTGGTGTGATCATTTGTAGTAGTTCAGGGAACTAAGAGTTGTGGGACTTCAGCTAAATGAAAAGCTGTTCTGGGGTTCCCATGCCAAAAAATTTCTTCACTGGACAATAGATATTATTAGTCTTAAGGAAAAACATATGGGTGCTACTTGTTTCTGGGCTTAATTGGAAACTCTTTCTTTCTTATCATAGGAGGGTAAAACCGTGTCAAATGTAAAACATTCTGCAGTAAAGAAGATATGCTCAAAGCTCCAAGATAATTTTAAACTTCTGTTCTTTACTCTAATTGCAGCTTAAGGCTTCAAAGTATTTTATTGCTGGAATTCATTTAGGAAAGCCTATAGTATTTAACAGCAAACATTGTGTTGTTTCAGTAATTGAAATATGTGAAAACTCAATGTTGCTATGTCAATTTTCTTCAGTATAAGGAGAATGCCATTCTATTTCTGGATACTATAGGGAGAAATCACAATCCCTATAGAAACATGGTTTGTGTGTTAGGTCTAGATTATTATGATTATTTCATGAGGTACACAAAAGGACACACTTTTAGGAACAAACAGTTTAAAACAATTTTACTTTTCCTTTCCCTGAGAGGTGTTACCAAGTAGTAATCAATGCATTAATAGCAGAGTGGCACAATTTTGTACAAACATACATGGATGCTTTTAACTTGTTAAAAACTTCCAGATTATTTCTGTAGTTGACCTCTAGAAAAGAGTTTGGCATATCAGATAACAGGATTTTTTAAAATTATAATAAAAAATAAACTAACCGGTTTTAATTTTCTTTTTTTTTTTTCTTTTTTGCTATGGACTCGTGTCAGATGTTCCACCCATCAGTTTATGATAAAAAAACAATTTGATCCAACTACATTCTTTCTATCTATCTATCTATCTATCTATCTATCTATCTATCTAAGAATTTGTAAGTAAAACATTTTCACAACAAAAGGAGATTGCCAAATTTTCTTTGGAAGAAATTGATAGAAAACCAAAGTTGTTCCCAGAGACATTAAAGAGAAAATACAAACATGCATGTTGGAAGTCTCATGGTGATGTACATAACAGAATTTGTTGTGAAACAAAACGTGTAGGAATCCAATAAAATAAAATAAAAAACTGTCTCTAAAGTTTACTTGACAGAAATGTGCTTTGCTGGGCAACAGAAACCAATAAGTTTAAGGAGAAACACGTGCTTTATACCTGCTTCTGAGCTCAAATGGAGGCTGTTTCCTCATTGCTTCAGGAGCCTGAATCTAGGTCAAAGAAGAAAAAAGTCAGCAGGAACGAGAATTGGCTAAAGCCTACATGAATAATTAAACCTCATGCCCTTTACTCTAATTTCAGTTTGAGACTCTAGATTATTTTATTCCTGGAATAAATTTAGGAAAGCCTATAATACTTAAGACTACACAGTATGGTGTTTCAGTGACTGAAATATGTGAAAGTCCAAATAAATTTGTTACATCATCTTTGTAAAAGGACAAAGAGAACATCAGTCTCCCTATGGAAAATACGGATAGAGATCAGATTCCCTTTTGATAACATGGTTTATGTATTGGGGCTAGAGTATTATGATTATTTCATAGGGCACACAAAAGAAATTTTTAGCAACAGACAATTTTAAACCTGTCGTAAGGTTAAGTTGCCTAGTGGTAATCATTGCATTCTTCAGACAAATCTACATGGATGCTAACCTGTCGAATTTTTTCACACTATCTGTTTAGATAAGAGTTTGGCAAATCAAATATCATAATTTCCTGAAAGTATAGCAAGAGAAAAAAGTTCAAAACTGACCTAGTCTTTTCTTTTTCTGGTGGACAGATGATAGATGGATCCACCTTCAAACAGTGTGCAGTAGAACCAACTGAGTCTAACTCCAAATTATTTATTATTAATTAGTAAATAAATTTATTTATTTGTTTGGAAGTAAAACACTTTCACAGAGACAGGATATTGCCAAATTGCCTTTAAAAGAAATTAAAAGAAAACCTAAGATGTTGTCAATGACAGTAACATGAAAACACAAACTGGCATATTGGAATTCTCTGTGTAAAATACAAAACAGTAAATGATGTGATAATTTATGTCAGTTCAGGGAACAAATTGTGGTAGGTCTTCAGCAATGTACGAAACATTGACTGGGGCTCATTTGTCAAAAATTGCTTCACTGGGCAATAGAGACCATTAAGCTTAAGGAGATTCACCTGTGTGCTACCTACTTTTTGGCCTAATTGGAGACAGAGTCCTCATTATCTAAGGAGGCTGAATGTAGATCAAAGGAGAACACATCAGAAAGAATTAAAATAGGATCTAGACTCCATGAAGCATTAAAAACTCATGCCCTGTACCTGCAGTTTAAGGTTATAGGTTAATTTCCTCCTGGAACTAATTTAACCATTCCCACAGAATTTATGACTACACGTTAAGGGATTAAAATATGTGAAACCCCAAATATTGTTGCTAGGTCAGTTTTTTTAAAAGTTCATGGGAATGTACCTAGGGAAGATATGAGGAAATAGCACATTCCCTTGTGGAAACATGGTTTGAATTCTAGGGGCTGAGGTATTATGACTATTTCATGGTGTTTACAAAATGAAGCACCTGTAACAATGAGAATGTGAAAACGTGATTTTTACCTTCTTGGCCCAGAGCCATGTTGCCTATTGGTAATCAGAGTATTCACTGGAGAGTGGTTAATTCACCAACACAACTATTTGATGTTAGCCTACTAAAGTCTTCCACATTATGTGTGTAGCTGCACTCTAGATAAAAGGTTGGCAAAGCAGATATCAGTATTTCTTTACATCATAACGAGAAAAAATAAACGAATCAGTATTTTCCTTCATTGACAATGATAGGTAGTGGATGGATCCATGTATTCAAAGAGTTTGTGGTGTAACCTTCTGAATATCACACCACATGTCTTATTTATATATTTATTTATCTATTAATGCATTTGGGAGTACAACACTCTCACAGAGAAAGAAGATTGCCAAAATGTCTTTGAAGGAAGTTGAAAAAAATTCTGAGATTTTCCCAGTGTGGATGCTACTTGCCTTTTAGCCTAGTTGGAGACTGTTTCTTCATCATCTCAGGAAGCTGAATCTCAGCCAATGGGAAAAACTTCAAAAGGAATAACAATAAGATCAAGACTCCATGAAGAGATAAAAACCCATGCCCTAAAATTTCCACTTAAGGCTCTAGATTCTTTTACTCCTACATTCTAGATTATTTAATACTACACATTGCATTGTTTAAGGGATTGAAATACGTGAAACTTCTAACAATGTTGCTAGGTCAATATTTGTAAAAGTACAAAGAAATAATATTTCTATGTAGTGAAGTTATGAGGATAGAACCCATTACTTTATGAAAACATGGTTTCTACCCTGACAGCTGGAGTGCTATGACTGTTTCATCAAGTTCACAAAAGGAAGCACTTTTACAACAACACGACCAGTTAGAACCTGGTCTTCCTCTTCCAGTCCCTTAGAAGTGTTGTCAAGTGATAATCAGTGCATTTATCAGATTGACAAATTTGCCTATACACCTACTTTGACACTAACCAGCTGAAATCCTCCACATTATGTGTCTAGCTGCACTTGAGGTGAGTTTGGTATAACAGATATCAGAATTTATTTACACACTAATGAGAAAAAAATAAACTTCCTTCATTTGGAATTGATGAAGCCACCCCCAAAAAGTATACAGTATAGCCTACTGAGTCTAACACCACACTATTTATTTATTTTGTTGGTTATCTATTAATATATTTGGAAGTTAGCACAACACTTTCATAAAGTAGATTCCCAAGTTGCCTTTGAACGAAGTTGAAGGAAAACCTACGATTTTCTCTGTGACTTACAAGAGAAAACACAAGTCTGCATGTTGGAAATACATAACAGAATGTGGTGTGATTATGGTTGTCAATTCAAAGAACAATAAATGGGGGGACTCCAGCAAAATAAAAAACTTTTGTGTAGTTCCCTTGTCAGAAAAGTGCATCACTGAGAAATATAGATTTTTAGGCTTAAGGAGTAACACTTTTATGTTACCTACTACTGGGGTTAATTAGAGTCTGTTATCTTATTGACTCAGGAGGCTAAAGCCAAGTGAAAGGCAAAAATTAATCTTTAATGAAAGTAGGGTCAATGTTTCATGATGAGTTAAAACTTATGCCTTTTATTCTAACTGCAGTTTACAACTCTACATTGTTTCATTTCCAGAACCAATTCAGGCAAGTCCATAATATTTAAGACTACACACTGCACTGTTTCAATGATTGAAATATGTGAAACCCCCAAAATTGCTAGACCAATTTTGTAAAATTTAAAAAAAGGGTCCCATTTTACCTATTGAAGCCATGAGGAGAAAACACAATTCCATATGGGAACATGGTTTATATCCTAGGGACTATATTATTATTATTATTTTATGGAGTTTACAAAGGAAAACAAGAAAATTAAAAAGTAGCAAAAAGCAAGGTAAGCTAGTGACTAGATTATTATGATTATATGTGGTTTATACCATAAAAAAGCAAGTTAAAATGTAGCAACAAGCAAGTTAAAAAGTAATTTCTGTATCCCTGTCACAGAGATGTGTTGTCAGGTGGTAATACATGCTTTCATAGGAGAGTGGCAAAATTATTTACAAACTTACATTGAGACTAACTTGTTAAAGGATTCCACATGATCTGTGTAGTCCAACTGTAGATAAGAGTTTGGCAAATCAGATATAAAAATTTTCTTAAAACATAGGTAGTAAAAATAAATAACACACCTGGCTTTTTCTTTTTTGCCATAAACAAGTGACAGATGGATCTGCCCATTAAACAGGTCACCATATAACTAAATGAATCTAACACCACACTCTTCTTTGTTTATGTATTTATTTATTTGTCTATCTGGAAGTAAGTAAAATACTTTCACATAGAAGGGAGATTTCCAGATTTTTTTTGAAGGAAGCTAAGTGAAAACCTTAGAAGTTCCCATTGAAGTTAAAGAGAAAACAAATGTGCAAGGTGAAAGAGTCTTTGAATTGAGTCTTTAATCACACCAGGTTATCTAATTTTGTAATCAAGATAATCTGTGTGATCATTTGTAGCAGTTTAGGGACTAAAGCATGGTGAGACACCAGCAGAACAGAAATCTGTACTGGTGTTTCTCCCCAGAAGAGAGTTATACTGGCCAAAAGAGACCATCAGGTTTAAGGAAAAACAATTGCATTTTACCACTTTTGTGCTTAATTGAAGGCTGTTTTCTAACTACCTTGGAGACTGAAATTAGATCAAATGTGAAAAAGTCAGAAGAAATAAAAATAGACTCAGGTTTCCATGAAGAATTAAAAATACTTGTCCTTTAACTGCAGCATTCGGATCTAGATTATTTCACTTTTGGATTAATTTACACAAGCATATAATATGTAAAAGTATGCATTGCATTGTTTCATAGAGATGAATATTTGAAACCCCAAACACAGTTGCTAGGTCAGCTTTGTAAAAGTTCAAAAACAAGTCCTTTTTCTATGGAAACTATGAGGAGAGATAACAGTCCCATATGGAAAAGTGTTTCTTATCCTGGTGGCTAGAGTGCTATGGTTATTTCATGGGGTTCACAAGAGGAAGGTCTTATAGCAGAAAGCAAGTTAAAACGTAATTTTTCTTTTCCTGTCTCAGAGATGTGTTTCCCTAATCAGTGTATTCACCAAAAAATGACAATGTCACCTTAAATCCTACGTTGATGTTAATGTGTTAAATGTTACCACCATATCTGTTTAACTTCACTCTAGATAAGAATTTGGCAAAACAGATATCATGATTTCCTTAAAGCATGGTGAAAAAAAAAATAAAACCGAACCAGATTTTCCCTCATTTACTGCCGAGAGGTGGCAGCTGGATTCACTCATTAAATAAGCCACAGTATAACCAAGTGAGTCTAACACCAAACCCTGTTTAATACTTATATATTTGTTTAGCTATATGTGTCTGGCAATAAGTAAAGCACTTTAACAAATAAAAATGCTTTTCAAATTGCCTTTGAAGCAATCTGAAAGAAAATCTTAGTTATACCATGTTGTTAAAAAGTAAAGCACAGGCTTCTGGCAAGAGAGCGATGGGAAAGCTTGGTCTGTGAGACACTCCGTGAAACAGAACACACATAAAAACTCTAGCTCTCTCCTGAGGGCTGTAGCTTCCATCATTGACAGTCTGCTCTTCATACAGAGTTCATCTGTGGCCACAGTTCAAACACCTCGGTGGTCTGAGTTGCCACTGCAGACATGGATATCACTGCCATGGCCATCTCTCCACCCACGCCTGAGGTGACTCAAGACTTTGGACCATGAAGCCCCTGCAAGCATGTTCTACTGACATAGCTGCCACTGCTCTCACTCCCACGACCCACCCCTCGCCAAGAGCCAGGCTTATGGAACACCTTCCATGTGCTGTGAGGTGGTTGCTGCAACTACTGCTCCCTCCCATACTGGGCAGCCTCATGTATCACCTGAAAGCCTCCAGCTGCTGTGATTAAAGATCAACTAGAGTGGTGAGATAGCATCAACTGCTGGAGTTCCAAGGTAACAACATCAAAATGGGAAAGACAGAAGCCCTTCCCCTTGATAAATAGACACAGGTCAGATCTGAGTGATAGACTGGACAGGGAACCCAGATCTAAACAAACCTCCACAGCAGGCCAGGGGCAGATGACCCTAACTGTGAACAAATCTATCAGAACTGAAAGGACACTGAACTTAAAGGAAAAGTCTCAGCGTGTGCTTGGTTGGTTCTGTTAGTTTACTGACTTTATTGTATTTCTTTTGTTTTGTTCTTTTTTAATTTATCTGTAAACCCCATCTTTGTATGAAGAATAGTACACCAATAAGCAGGCTGGTTAGCTTGTACGTTAGTATCATTGTATATTTTAGTTTTTTGTATGGTTTGGGTTAGTTTGTAGTCATGGTTATTGCTTTTTTTATTACTTGTTTAAGTCTTTGTGTCCCTTATTATTTGTTAGTTGGTACCCTTGTCTGTTTTTCCTCTTTCCCCTCTCTCTCTCCACACCCCACTTCCCCCCACTGCCTGCTCCATTCTCTTCTCTTTGTTAACCTCATTTTGTTTTCAGGGAGTAAACCTACCATCCCACTGCATGAACAGATTTCAAGGCGGTGGGAAGTGGGTTTTAGATTATCCATACACCTGTCAGTGGATACTGGGATCTGCAGAGAGATTTTGAAACACAGATCCCCCTTAATTAAATCTCAAAACTGCAAAAAGGACCACCCCCAACCTAAAGACTAACTACAGAATCTAGCAACCCAAGAGGATGTACATAAGAAAAAAAGACCAAACAAACAGAAGTAAAATCAACCACTCCACACCGAACAACAGTTTTAATGAAGACAGGGAAGTGGAAGAAAGGAAAAAGTAAGAAAAAAACTCACTAATGAAGAAAAAAAGGAAGAATATAGGTCTCACACAGACCCCTGGGAGGTCAGACACTGAGAAAACAGACTTTAGAACACAAACAATGAAGAGCCCCAGAATCATTGTTCACATGAAACAAACCCAGACATCAAGACATCACTAGAGAGAATAAAAAAATTGAGGAGAGCAAAAGGAAAATAGGAAGGAGCTGATAAGAGAAATAACAGCAGTAAAGAATACTGTAATGGAAATAAATAAGAAACTAATAAACATGGAAAGCAGAATTAACCAAGCAGAAGAAAATCTCATAACTTGAAGATCAAAATACAGAACTAACCCAAACTGTCAAAAACATAGAAAAGAAGCTTAAAAAAACAGAACAAAACCTTCAAGAGATGAATGATTTTTTTAAGAGACCAAATCTAAGAGCAACTGGCCTTCCTGAGAGAGAGACAGAGAGACAGAAACCACACTGGAACAAACATTTTATGAAATCATTCAAGAAAACTTCCATCATATCATCAGTGAGGCAAAAATTCAAACACAAGTGATTCAGAGAACCCCTGCAAGACAAGAAATGAGAAGCCCAACTCCCAGACACATAATAATTTGCTTAAACAAAGTAGGTATGAAAGAAAAATCCTAAAGGCAGCAAGGCAAAAATGTCAGACTACCAGAAAAGACCAATTAGAACAGCAGCAGATTTATCTACAGAAACCGTTAAGGGCAGGAGAGCTTGGAGCCCTATCCTCAAAGTTCTAAAAGATAGACAATTTCAACTGAGAATAACCTACCCACCCAAGCTAAGTTTCATCAGTGAGGGAGAATTAAAATCTTTCCCAGACATCCAATCCCTAAGAACTTTCACTGCCACCAGACCACCTCTACAAGAAAAATTTAAGAAAGTGTTGAATACAGAAGAAAAGGAAAAAAGAACACAACGTTCTTCACAAGAGTACAGGAAAAAGATTAAAAACACACATCAACCAACTTCAAAACCAAAAGAAAGACAAAAAACAAACTAACAATAGCAACAACTCTGTAAGAACATTATGATAGGGATCAACTCTCACTTTTCAATAATTAGCCTGAATGTGAATAGACTAAATGCAACACTGAAAAGACATAGAATGGCATAATCAGTAAAATATCACCAGGCAAAAATATATTGCCTTCAAGAGATACACCTCACTAGAATGTTTACTCACAGACTCAAAGTAAGGGGATGGGAAACTAATTTTCAGCCAAACAGAACACAAAAGAAAGGAGGAGTCATGTTCTTAGGCTCAGACAAAAATACCATTTAAGCTATCAAAAATTTAAAAAGATATAGAAGGACACTACATAATGATAAAAGGTTCAATCCATCAACAAGAAATATCCACCCTAAACATATATGCTCATAGGAGCAAAAATTTTCATAAAGCATCTTCTAGGCAAATTCAAAAAATAAACTGACTCTAACACTACTATAGCTGGGGACTTTACTACCCCACTCCTAACCCTAGACAGATAATCAGGACAAAAAATCAGCAATGAGATTTTGAAACTCAATGTGGTTCTTGACCAAATGGATTTAATGGATACCTGAAGAACACTTCACCCAATGACCACAGAATACACATTCTACTCATCACTGCATGAAACATACTCTAAGATCAACCACATACTTGGCCATAAATCAAGCCTAAACAAATTTCCGAAGATTGAAATTTTGAAATGCTTCTTCCCGGACCACAGTGGAATCAAAATAAACATCAACAACAGCAAGTTTCCCCCCAAATTCACAAAGACATGGACACAAAATAGCATGATGCTAAACAATTTCTGGGTCAACATTGAAATCAAAACAGAGATTAAAAGATACCTGGAAACAAATGAAAATGAAGAGACATCTTACCAAAATCTCTGGAATGCCATGAAATCTTTAGTAAGAGGGGAATTCATGTCGTTACAAACACACATGAAGAAAATGGAAGGATCACAAATTAACAGCCTAACAAGTCACCTAAAAAAGCTGGAAAAGCAAGACCACCAAAACCCAAACTTCAGCAGAAGAATCCACATCACCAAACTAAAAGCCCAAATCCGGGACATAGAAGACAAAAACAAAACAAAATATCAATGAAACAAAAAGCTGATTCATTGAAAGGATAAACAAGATCAATGGTCCTCTATCTAGACTGTCCAACAAATAGAGAAAAAGCCCAAATAAACACAATCAGAAACAAAAAAGATGAAGTCACATCTGACCCTGAAGAAATATAAAAGATCATTATGGATGAATATGTACACTTCTATGGAAATAAACTTGAAAACCTTAAGGAAATGGAGGATTTTTTGACATCACACAACCTGCCTAGGTTGAAATAAGAAGAAATTGAGACCCTAAATAAACGAATAACAATCAAGGAAATTGACTATATAATAAGAAAACTACCTAGGAAAAAAAAAGCCCTGAACCAGACGGCTTTCCAGCAGAATTCTTTAAGACATTTAAGGAGGAGCTGATACCAATCCTGCTGAAAGCATTTCAGGTGATTAAGGAGGATGGAATTCATTGATACCCAAACCAGGTAATGACTCAACAAAGAAAGAGATATACAGTCCAATATCTTTGATGAATATAGATGATAAAATTCTCAACAAGCTCTTAGAAAACTGGATTCAACAACACATCCCCAAAATCATCTATTATTATCATTATCTTCCTGGGAGGAAGACTGGTTCAACATTCGTAAAACCATAAAAGTAACTAAATACATCAACAGATGTCAAATTAAAAACCACATGATTATATCATTAGGTGCAGAAAAAAGTTTTTGATAAAATACAGCACCCCTTTTTGATAAAAACCTTCAAACATCTAGGCATACGTGGAACATAACTCAAAGTAGTAAAAGCCATCTATGAGAAACCCACAGCCAGTATATTACTAAACAGACAAAAATTGGAGCCATTTCCCCTGAAAACTGGAACAAGACAAGGATGCCCACTCTCACCCCTCCTGTTCAATAAATTATTGGAAGTCCTGGATAGAACATTCAGAAGCTAGAAGGAAATCAGAGGTATCCAAGTAGGAAAAGAGGAAGTCAAGTTATCTCTCTTTGCAGATGAATGATTGTGTACCTTGAAACCCAAGATAAACTGTCAAAAAGTTCCTTGCACTGATAAAGGACTTTGACAAGTCTCAGGGTATAAAATAAATGTGCAAAAGACAGTAGCATTTTTTTGAAACAACAATAAACATACAAAAACCCAAATAAAAAAATTCAATTCACAATAACTACAAAAAATGAAACACCTTGGCATCATCCTAACCAGAGACGTGAAAGACCTTTACAATGACAAGTACAAAACACTGCTCAAAGAAATCAAAGATGACAAAAACGCATAGAAAAATATCCCATGCTCATGTATTGGAAGAATCAACATTGTGAAGATATCCATCTTTTCTAAGTCAATCTACAGATTTAATGCAATACCAATCAAATTAACAGTCACATTCTTCTCAGAGCTAGAAAAAACAATACAGGAATTCATATGGAAACACAAACAACCAAGAATAGCCAGAGCAATTGTCAAGTAAAAGAATAAAGCAGAAGGTATCACTCTACTGGACTATAAACTTTACTATAAAGCTACAATAATCAAAACAGCTTGGTATTGGTACAAGAACAGGCATATAGACCAATGGAATAGAATAGAGATTCCAGAAGCAAACCTCAATTTCTCAACCAATGCATCTTTGATAAAACCTCCACCACCCACCACTAGGGAGAGGACAATCTATTTAATAAATGTTGCTGGGGAAACTGGCTGACCACATGCAGAAGATTCAAACAACATCCCTAATTATCCCCGTACTCAAAAATTAACTCTAAATGGATCAGAGACCTACATTTGAAACCTCAAACCATAAGAGCTTTAGAAAATGCAGGACACACCCTTATGGAAGTTGGATCTGGCATCCAATTCCTGAGCATGGTCAGTGCAGTCACGATGAACTGAACTCAGGTGATACTTTCACCTTAGAATTCCAAGTAGCTGAAATCACAGGTGCGCACCACAACACCCAGCTATTTTTTTTTATTATACAGGCAGTGTGTCACCAAGTTACACAGGATGGTCTGGAATCCCAGGTGAGTCTCTCACCCTCACATCCCAAAGTGCTGACATTACAGGCCTCCCCTGATCTTTTTACCGTGTCTTATGCTGGAAGATGGATTCTAAGTTAAGGCTTCCATCCTGTGTCTCCAGGGTCAGAGGACAGTTGGCTTAGAGGAACTAATCAGCTTACTCATAGTAGGCCAATCCAGTACTCTCCGAGAGCCCAATCACCAGTAGGCTAAAATTATTTTAGATTTTTAAGTGGATTTCGGGTCAGATAAGACCATAAGGCAGGACAGAAGTGCTACTCTTAGAAGAGGAATCAGACTGGTTGCAATGGGTCAAACCTGTAACCCCAGAACTTTCAGAGGTCGAGTTGAGAAGATTGCCTGAGTCCAGGGATTTGAGACCAGCCTAGGCTACTTTGGTGAGAACATGTCTCTACAATAAATACAAAATTTATCTGTGAATGGTGACACATGCCTGTAGTTACAGCTACTAGGAAGGCTGAGGCAGAAGGTTGACCTGAGCCCAACAGGTCAGTGCTACAGTGACTGTGAACATACCACTGCACTTCAGTCTGGACAGTAAAGGGAGACTCCAACTCAATTTAAAAAAGAAGGAGGTATCGAGGTTCTTGGGGACTCTTCGATAGAATGTTGGCAGGTCTGTGTTCCAGGGAGCATATTTTAGGAACAGGTACAAACATTTTCCTCACCTCCATCCTTTCTCTTCTGTTCACAGCAGGGCCATTGCTACAGACAATCTTCAAAGATGGAAAAGCAATTATTTTTTTTTTGCATACGGTCAGATGGGAAGTGGGAAAATATGTAGTATTCATATATGACAGGGAAAGTCTTCTCATTATAAAACACTGGGTCTCTGGAAAGGAAGACAACAAGTATCTTGCAAACAGTTTGCACAGATGTCCCCTCACCAGATACTCTTTCCATGTCATATACAGGAAGGAGCATTAGTGCAGGCTTCTAGTTTTTTCAAGCCCCGCTGTGGTGATAGAGCCAGCAGTGCTCTAGTCTAGGCAAAGAGTCCTTTTTCATGGTCTTCTACCCCTTATTTTTGCAGACAATTGATGGAGAACTCTCTTTGCAAGCCCAGGATGCATCCAAAGATATCTATGCCATGCTCTGCAAATGATGTGTTGTGCTGCATGGGGTTGGGCAAAGAAAAGCAGGTTGCTTAATTATTCAGGTTGTTTCAGCCGGAGATGTCCTCCTCCTGAATAATCAGCCCTCCTAACAGAAACTGGATCTGAAAGTATATGTGATATGCTTTGGGATCTACATTACAAAGGTAACTGGCAGGAAAAGAAATCCTTCTTTATGCTGTTGGGCCCAGAAATTTCTAAAACCTTGAAGTTGGCTTGAGGTTGTAGAAGAGAAACAACCATTTAGCTGCTACTGATGAGCCATTCTGCCCTGGCATATGTAGAAGGCTTCACATGGTGAGATGGTACCTATGCTCATCAAGTGTAGTAGGAATATTCCTCAGGGCTTTCTTGGGTGGAAGACTTGACTTATGCCAGCACACCTCATTCATAAACTTTTTTCTGTTGTTGCACACATTCATTACCACCCACTCACACTGATCTCTTTCTGTCTCACTAAAGTCACTGTTTTTGCAGAATTGTCTTCCTTGGAGTGGGACCTATATAACTAAAAGAGGTAGTATTTATTACTAACAGGATACGTGCTAAGCACTATTTAAGTACTTTAGTTTTCTCAACTTTACAGATGAGAAGCAAGACTAGAGTGGTTAAGTAACTTTTCCAGGCTCACACAGTTAGAAAAGAAGCAGTTGTGTCAAACTGAGGCAACCTGGCTCAGATGAAATCTGTCAGTTCATTTTCCCTATACCCTTCTTGATGCCAGCCTTTGTCTGAGTTGGAACGGCTCTGTATGAGGGAGCAGTAAGTTGGGGTGCCCAGTGCCTGATGCCCTTCACTTCATTCCCCCTGCCTGGAACAGCTCAATAAGAAGGACAAGCTACACATTCTAGAGAATGGCAAGCAAAATGTGCAGGTGGTGAGGATGCAGTAATACCTGGTTATCTTTGCTGATAATATCATCAAGGTGATTGACATGGGCAACACCTGCAGGCCAGGATGAGGGTAAGGGGCCACCTTTCCATGTCTGGTTCAGGATTAGGATATAACTCTGAGCCCATTTCTGATTTTGCAGACTGCTGCTTCATCCCAGTGTGGTAAGGACAATGAAGTCCTCTTCTTTAAGAAGTCTCAGTGGGGCAGATGATCCAGGACCAAATGCTCATCAGAACGAAGTCAAAGTGTCTTAAATCTAAGCAAGGCAGGCATTATTCATAGGTTGTTACCACAAAGGCAGGCTTTCTGGCTTCTCTATTTTTCTCCTTGTTCTTCCCTCTCTTTGAGGTGGAAGTCAGGAGTTCTGTGTCTGATCTGGGCTGGAAGTGATAGGGTCAGCTCCTATACAGAAGTATGGAAGTACTCTTCTACCAGGACCTAGGTATAGTACAGTGGAATAATAGAAGCCATGGAGGCCCAGGAACATGTGTCCCTCCCTTCTCAGAGGATTTACTGGTCTCAACTGTGGTGGTTTGGACTATAGGTTGCCACAGAGACAGATGATTCTAGAAACTCATAACTTTTTTTGTCCTTTGCCACAGGACTTCTGGGCAGATGTTTGCCAACTCCAACTCCTTTTGTTCCCATGCCTGCTTCTAGATTACTCTTTGGGTCAAGGGGAGAAAGTGGGGCAAAGTCACTTTGATGATTCTGGCAAGGAATGAGTGAGGTGATGACACTTCTACTGTTGATGGGCAGAACTTCAAAGAAGGTGAAGAAATCAACAAGAGTCTCCTGGACCTGATAGTAACAGGAACTAACTAGAGGTGGTTGGCCTGGAGAGCCTCTGGGAAGGGTGCAAGTGGTTAGCTACAGAGGAAAGAATGGTTCTCTGTTGATTTGTGCCCCACAGGAGTGAATTACACTGCATTATGGGACAGAAACAAAGCTTGTACCCCATTCCATGAGAGCAAGCTGACACATGTGAGGGACTCCTTTATTGAGAGCTCAAGGACTTGCATGGTGACTAGGGCCACTCTAAAGGTGATGCTGCAGGAGAAGACAGAGTTACTTTCTGAGGAGACACTTGGTCCTGTCCCTGGGCAAAACGTTCAGAACCCTCGGCAGCCTGGGTTTCCAGGCTCTAACTTGACTTGACTTCCATACTCTGCTTTCCTGCACCAACCTCTTCACAGCTTACTCAAATCGAGAAAAAAGGATACAATCCCTTTACTATGTGTAGGTGCTGTTCTTGGTTTGTCAGAGAGCGTTTCTTTATTACCTGGTGAAAAGGGGGTTGGGTAAGCAGGACAAGGAAGTCCTTGTCTCATCCATGGCTTTGACCAGTGTCACTGGGTTCCAGTCTACAAAGTAGCCTGGAGCATGAGGTTACATTCTTGAATGAATTCCTTCATTACTTTTCCCCCAAACTCTTCTAGGTGAGGGTATCCATCCCTGCCCTTAAGAAAATATTCTTCCCCACCCTCTGGGTAGGGGCATTTTCACAATGAAGGTAGGATTTTCAGACTAAGTTCTAAACCCTTCTACCTGAGGCATTATCCATTGACCTGGGGAAATTGCAGTTTTCAGTAGGATCTACAGAGCTTTGAGATCAGATGCATACAGATTGGTATGGCTGCGGACAACAGCCACAGAACCTTGAGACAGAACCTTGGTCATAGGAATATCTCAGTAAAGGGGTAAAGAAACAGAGTAATTTGAAGTGTTTTGGAAGCAGAAAACCAACCTAGCAGTGACCGGCTGACCTAGCACAATATGAGTTGTAAACGAGTCTTTTCACCAAACCATACAAGTTTCAGCAGCATGAAATGATTCCTGGAGGCTCTTCAGGGCTAAGTTGTCTAGTGACCTTACCTCGTTCTCAGCCTTTAATTACTGATCTCTCTTTTGCAGATTTGTGTGAACTCACCAGGCATAAACTCCTGTGAATGTATTTTAAGCACACGGAGACATTTACTAGTATGTATATATAACCAGCTGGAGTAGAGGGGTAGAATTGGGGAAGGGGATGGCAGTAATGAGAAGAGAGGCAGCTCTGGGACCTCAGTGCTTACTGTATCCTCCTCAGTGATGCAGTGAATTTGGGGCTTGGGAGTTCAGACATGATGCTATGTTCATCCTAGTCCCCTTGAGGCATTGGTGGGGAGTCAGCGGTGCATGATGTTCTTTTCCAGTTCAGCTTCAGTCTATGCCACCTTGACCAAAGGCAAGGCTATTTTATGTCCTGGAGTCTTAAATCTTACAGCCTGGGTGGTACCAAACTTCTGTGCTGAGTGTCAAGGGAGCTGCTATGGAACCTGAGACCTTCTATTTTCCTCAAGGTCAAGGAATTGAGTCCCCACAGTGGGCCAAGTGGAGAGCAGCTGAATTAAATGGAAACAGAAGAGACTGAAGTCAGCACTAACGGGACCTCAATCACAAGCATGTAAGGGGCAGGATAGGGCCAAGCCAGAAAAAAAGTGTGCCCTGCCAAGTTAGCAACTGGATCACCCAGTTGTGCCTTTTTCTTGATCCCCTTAATTGTCCAAGGAAAAAGAGGAACTCTCTTCCCAGATGTGCAACTATAACAATGTCATGACTCAGATCAGAGAGCTGGAAGAACTCAAGGAGATTATACAAGTGGGGAGCTGGCCTTATCCAGGGAGTGACTGGATGGCCACACAGCACATCTCTCAGAGCACTGATCCCGGAATGTGACATGGGCTTCTCTCCTACAGGCTCTCAGGTTTGGGTGATAAGAAGCAGCACTCTTCATCAGCATTCCTTACTTCTCTACCTGTTAATATGGCTGTTAATCTAGGGCAACAAATTACCACAACCCTTTCTCTAGCCTGGCACACAAAGACTTTCCTACATCTACTAGCTGTAGCTAGTATCCCTCCTCCATCCTCCTTTGTTTTTTCTTGAGTTGGAGTCTTTTTCTGTTACCCAGGCAGGAGTTCAGTGGTGTGCTCACGACCATCTCAGCCTCAAAATTCTGGACTCAGGCAGTTCCTCAGCCTCAGCTTCCAAGTAGCTGGAACCACAGAGATGTGCCACCATGCCTGGCTAATTTTTTTTTATTTTTATTGTAGAGATGAGGTTTCACCATGTTTCTGACACTGGTCTTGAATCTGTGCACTAAGGCAATCCTCTCACCCCAACCTCTCAAAGTGCTGGGATTATAGGTGTGAGCTACCATGCCTGCTTCCTCCATGCTCCTATTGGCAGGTTTGGAGAGTGATTCACATGCAAGGATCTTGTTTATTTGTAAAGTGATCCAACTCCTGTGCTGAAACTAAGGACCACAAAGATCAAATATACCTTGAAATAAGACCTGAGATCAATCCTGAACCTTCTGTTTTTAAGTTGATTTTTTAATGAAAGTCATTTAAGACAGTTTGCAGTTTCTCATGCCTGTAATTCCAGCAACTTGGGAGGTGGAAGTGAGAGTATTTCCTGAGCCCAGGGGGTTGATACCAGTCTAGACAGCTTGACAAGACCTTTTCTCTAAATAAATAAAAACTCTAGCTGGACGTGGTGGTGCATTTTTGTATTTCCAGCTATTTGGAAGGCTGAGTTGGAAGGATCTTCTGAGTCCAGCAGGTTGAGGCTACATTGGTTGTCAGTGGGAAAATATATTCCCACCTGGATGACAGAGTTATATTTCAACTCAAAAAAAAAAAGGAAAGAAAAAAGAAAAATGAAGAAAGTTATTTTACCTCATTGATTAGGCTTTAGTTTCTTCATTCCTAAGAATGGCAAAGCAGCGTGGTTTTACTTGAGGATTAAGATATACATCTCAAGAAGTGCCCTACATGTGGTCATTGTCTAGTAAGTGGCAGATGCTGCTCCTGTTGTGGAAGAGCAAGTGGCAGGGAGGAAGATAATTGTGTCCTAATTGGAGCACTCAGGACTTCAGAGCAGAAAGAAAGAAAGTGGGGCATGTGTAACTGTAACTGAGGGGGGACGGTGAAGATCTCAGGTAGAGAAGATCGAAATGATGTGACACTTTCAGGATGAATTAGAGGTTCACTATGGTCAGAGAAAACAAGTAAGCAGGTGATAGAGGGTGATGAAGGCTGTGGACAGAGCAGCAGGGAGTCTGATGCTAACAAACTTTCTACATAGTCCATACCAAAGGCCTAGACTCCATTATAGAGACAGAAGAAGACTATGAAAAGTGTTAGATAAAGTAGTGGCATGTTCATATCAGAGTTTTAGGTACATTACATGCCACCATGTGTAACCTGGTTTGGGGATTTGGAGAAAGTAATAGTAGAGGCACTTAGGAGATTGTTGGAAAGAGCTGAAGAGATGCCGATGCCTACACTGAGACCATCTGCCCATGACCTAGAATGAGGGTAAGCGATTCAATAACCGTTTATGTATGCAGGTATCAAAAGATCACATATACTCCAAAACATGCAAAATTGATATATATCAACATTTTTGTTTCAGTTGGAGTCTCACTCTGTTATCCGTGGTTGGAGTACAGTGGCATATTCATGGCTACCACAGCCTCGACCAACTGGATTCAGGCAGTTCTTACCCCTGAGCCTTCCAAGTAGCTGAAACTGCAGGGACATGCCACCGGACATTCCTTTTTTTAATTTTTTTGTTTTTTGAGTTAGAGTCTTATTCTTTGGCCCAGACTGAAGTGCAGTGGCATGTTCATGACCACTGCAGCCTTGATCTTCTGGGCTCAGGCGATCCTTCCACCTCAGACTTCCAAGTAGCTGGAACCACAGGCATGTGTCCAACTAATTTTTGATTGATTGCAGAGACAAGGTCTTGTCAAGTTGTCCAGGTTGGTCTTGAACCCTTGAGCTCAGGCAATCCTCTCACCTCAACCTACCAAAGTGCTGGGATTACAGGTGTGAGCCACCACGTCTGGAATTTTTTGTGCAGAGAAAATATCTCACCATATTTTTTGTCCAGTCTAGTTTCAAACTCCTGGGCTCATAAAATCCTCTTACCTCTGCCTTCCAACTTGCTGGGATTACAAGCATTAGCCACTTCACCTGGCTGGTATATAACAACGTTAAAAAACCACTTAGGAATTAGAATTGGGGGAACTTAGTGACAAGCAGAATAAAAGAATAAAGTCAGACTGTCAGGCATGGTGTCTCATACCTGTAATCCCAATATCTTAGGAGGCAAGGGAATTGCCTGAGCTCAGGGGATTGAGACTATCATTGGTAACTAGGTAAGACCTCATCTCTTCAATTAATCAAGAAATATTATCCAGGTTTGGTAGCGCATGCCTGTATTCTCAGCTACTTGGAAGGCTGAGGCAGAAGGATTGCTTGAGCCCAGGAGTTCAAGAAAGTGGTGACCATGAGCATGACACTGCACTCCAGACTCGGTGACAGAGTGAGACTCTGACTCAAAAAAAATGTCATGTGATTCATTTGACATTAGGGATAGGGACAGTTTTAGGGTAAACTTCAAATCACATTGTGGGTTACTAGGGAAGAGGGTCAGGAGGCATGGACAGATATGTTATCTTGAACAGGTATCTGCATGGAAGATGGTAGGGCTCCAGAAACAATTTGCAAAAGTGGTTTGGCCTTTATTTAACTTACAAAATCCTTCCTGGTTTTTTTTTTTGTTGTTTTCTTTTCTTTTGTTTTGTTTTTTGCAGCAAGGTCCAGGGTGGTGTGAACTCTCTGAGATGATTGTGCAACCCGACTATGACCTGGAGATCTTTGTGAACAAGGCAGTTTTTTCCCTGTCCTAGCAAGTCAACATTTCTCAACCTTAAGATCTGGGTGTGGCAAGGGAGAGTGTGAGAGAATTATGGTAGTCTTTGTTGGTTTCTGGCAACTGCAGGTGATGGAAGCTCTGCCTGGAGTGAATGAGGACCTCTCAGAAGCCCCCTAATGCCACATGTACCACAAACGCTCCTTTGCAGACGTCATCAAGCTCTTGCACATGACCATGCAGCAGAAAGAACAGATTAGCAGACAAATAAGCAGTAAGAAACGGCGTCAGTGATGACTGAAAATAAGAATTTATTTGGTTTCACAACCAAACTCTTCCCCTCCTCGTTTCTCCCAGCAAGCTTTGGGTACCTTGTGGGACTATGCATGGTCTCAGCTGGAACAGGCTTTGGCAAATGCCAACTGTGAGGACATCTGGGCCCAAGGCAGCTGGGGAAGGAGCCAGTGATGTAAGATACTGCTTGTTTTTTCCTCAGGTGTTTCTCTGAAGAGATGAATGAGGTTTTATTTGTATTTGTATTTTATTGAGTTGGAGTCTCACTCTGTCACCTAGACTGGAGTGCAGTGGCCTCTTCTGGTCACTGAACCTTGACCTGTTGGGCTCTGGTGATCCTTCTGACTCAGCCTTTCAAGTAGTTGGAATTACAGGCGTGCATTGCCATGCCTGGCTAATTTATTTATTTATTTATTGTAGAGATGAGGTCTCGCCAACTTGCCAAGGTGGGTCTTGAACCCATGGGCTCAGGCAATCCACTCACCTCAGCCTCCCCAAGTGTGGGATTACAGCTCGAGCCCGACTGAAAGAGCTTTTAATCATTACTCTTCTGCATTGCCCTTTTTTCCATCAAGAGGGTAATGTTCTCTGGTGTAGAATTTTCCCTTTGGCAGCACTCTGTCTGTGTGGAATGGCTGCTGCTGGGGAATTCCCTGGAATTGTCCTAATTCTGAGGAGAGACTTTAATCCAATTCTGTGGGCTCTGACCTGCCTTCCATACTTTTGGTTTGAATACTGAGATTTCTTGGACTTTAAAAAATGTTTCTGGGACTTCTTCTTGCTATCTGTTGAGGCCCAAGAGGATTCCTACTGTTTTCTCTATCATGTGTTTATATGTTGTGTGTAATAATTAAAAAGGAAGGAAATAAAAATCAGCCCTTTGAGTGGTAGACTGGAGGAAACGGAAATGTGTCTAAGCCTTCTGAGATTATGGACACTGCTGTATCTTTGGTCTATGGGTAGTGCTGATTCTTTACCCCTAGAAGACAGTTCTTGTGACATTCTGGACTTCAGCCTGTGACTGCTCAGTGTTTACTGGATGTTTACTAGGCACCAGACACTCTTCTGTGAACAAGAGCTATATTGTAAGCATATAGTACTCTGTTACTGTGCTCAAGACCCATTAAATTATTCTGTGGGTTTGGTATAATGGCTCATGCCTGTAATCACAGCACTTTGAAAGGTGAAAGAAAGAGGAATACCTGAGCTCAGGGGTTTGAGACCAGCCTGGGCAATATGGTGAGGCCTTGTCCCTACAATAAATCATAAAATCAGCTGGGCAACTTGCCTGTGGTTTCAGCTACTTGGAAGACTGAGGGGGAAAATTACTAGAATTCAGCAGTTCAAGGATATGGTGACAATGATTCTGCCACTGCACTGGGCGACAGTGAGATTCCCACACAAAAAAACAAAAAAGAAACATTCTGTGGACTTGCTTTGCAAGAAAGGTTCTGAAGGACAATGCCAGTTTGGTCTTGAAAAGTCTGCCAAGTGGACTGAGTGACCAGTGACAGAGCATGAAACATGAGTCATCATATTTAGTGGTAATGAGGTACCACTAAAAGGTTTTAAGCCTAGGAAACACAGCCAAATATGTGTTTAGGAAAGCCTCGATCAGAGAGATGCATGGGAGCATGGAGCATGTAGTCCACTGCAGAAACCAGAAAATGGTGGGCTCAGATTGACCAGGTTCTAAGACTCTGAACTTCAATTTCTTTGTAAAATACCACTGTGTACCTCATTGTGATGATTACATGTTTGAGCTGCCATTAAATCACCATTAAATTCTGAATTTCTGGATGCAGAAATTCAACTGAATGAGTAGTTTGACAGAAATGGCACTAGCTTTGTGGCCTGGACAAGACTAAATGTCTCTGGGTGTGGTGGCATACACCTTCAATCCCAGCATTTTGGGAGGTAGAGACAAAAGGATTGCCTGAGTTCAGGGGTTTGAGACCAACCTTGTCTCCACAATATATTTTTTAAAAAGTCAAGCATGGTGGTGTGTGCTTGTGGCCCCAGATACTTGGAGGGGAAGGAACACTTGAACCCAGCATGCCAAGTCTGCTGTGGGTTTGAGTGTGCCACTTCATGCCAGTTTGGGCGACAGAGTAAGAATGACTCAAAAATTAAAAAAACAAAAAGAAAATTAACCTCCATATGACTCAAGTATACTCTTTATCTAAAATGAGATCACCCAGTACCCATCTCATAGAATTAGGACTAAATGGAAACATGCCGTCCTGGACCTGATCATCTTCTCTTTCCCAATACTAAAGAGCCTCCAGTCTCCTTTCCTGGATTCTTGACTCTCAGTGACCCATTCTCATCCAGTCAGAATTAAACCTTTGCTTGAAACTCTTTAAATAGCATCACTTTGCTTAAAGGATTAATTCGCAATGTCTTACCATAGTCCTGTAGAAATATTTTTTTGTAATTCACCATATCCACAGTTTCTAGAAAAAATGGTAAGCCCAATACATTTCCTTTTGAGTGAGAGTCCCACTCTGTCACCCCTAATAGGTCCTCTATTCCTTCAATTGGAATACAATTTAGGCAGAATTGTTTGGGGTTAACAGCATCAATTCTGATGCCACATTGCAGGGTAACTGTGACTGCAGAACCTGTAGTGTGTTGTTTATTCTCTCTGTACTATCTGTGAAATGGGAATAATATTAGCAAATAGAGTTATTATGAAATTTGAGGTAATACACACATAGTACAATGTCTCCCATTTAATAAGTACTACAGAGATGGTAGATATTTAAGTGCATATGGAAAAAGACTTTTTTATTCAACACCATATCCAAAATGTCTTGAAAAAACTGGTAAACCCAATATTTTTTAGTCATAGACTCACTCTGTCACCCAGGCTGGAGTGCAGTGTAATGGTCATCACCACCACAGCCTTGACTTGCTTGGCTCAGGTGATCATTCTGCCTCATACTTCCAAACAGCTGGAACTACAGGAATGCATCACCACTCCCTGGTAGCTTTTTTATTTATTGTAGAGAGGAGGTCTGGCTAATTTATCCAGGCTGGTCTTGAAGCCATCATCTCAGGCAATCCTCTCCCCTCAGTGTCCCAAAGTTCTGGAATGACAAGCATGAGTCACCATGCCTGGCCTTTTAAAAAATCTTGAACAGGAGTTTCTGTCATACAGGCTAGAGTGCAGTGGCACACTGCTCATGGTCACTGCAACCTCAATCTGCTGGGCTTAGGCAACCTTTCCTCCTGAGTCTTCTAAGTAGTTGGAACTACAGGTGTACACCTCCACACCTGGTTGCTTTTTAAATTTATTATAGAGATGAGGTCTCACCAAGGTTCCAGGCTAGTATTGAACTCTGTTCTCAAACAATCCTCTCACCTCTTCCTCCCACAGTCCTGGGATGTCAGGTATGAGTTACCACTCTCATCTGCTTCTGTTTCTGACTAACTCTTGGATTTTTCTTCTGTCATTTAATCTGAAAGCACCCAACACTTCCAGAATGAGCAGTCCAACTACAGGCACTCTGATGGTCATGGATGGCCAGTAAGGAACAAGGTTAAAGAAAGAATTTCCTAAGAATGAAGGATTACACATCTTTTCAAAAATATCTGCAACAGTATCATGTTGGATACACAAATGAATTTTTTTAGTCAGGGTCCCCCTCTGTAACCCAGTCTGGACTATGCAGTGGCATAAAAACAGCTCACCACAGCAGCCTCTTCTCCCCTGGGGGCAGATGATTCTTGTACCTCAGTCAAGTAGCTGGGACTACAGGCATGCATTGTGGTGCAGGCAACTCATAGTGCTGGGCTTAGAGGCATGAGCTACTGTGCCCGGACATGAATAGCCTAGTTCATAGTCACTTGTGATTCTGTGTGTTGATAGTAAGTGTTGTAAACCTAAAACCTCTTTGCAAAAGGGGAGAGTCATGAAAGTATCTACACTAAACATTTTTATAGTAGGTGCATTCTTGACTGGGTACATGCATGACTCATGTTCATCAGGCCAGCATTTTAGAAGGCTGAGGTAGGATTGGGGAGCCAGGGAGTTTGAAAGCAACCTGAGCAACACAGTTAGACCTTGTCTCTAATCCACTTATAAAAAATAGTTGGGCATGATGACCCATGTCAGTAGTCCCAACTACTTGTAAGACTGAGGCAGTAGGACCACCAGAACCCAGGAGGTTGAGGCTGTGGTGAACCATGTATATACTACTGCACTCCAGTCTGGGTGATAGTGAAATTCCCACTGAAAAAAAGAAAAGAAAAAAAAGGAAATAAATTTCATAAATGATATCTATCTACTTAGTATTTACTGAGTGTAAGGTTTGTCAAAGTGGAGCACATACTCTATGTTCAGACACACGATTTTATCAAAGTAAAACTCTTGTACTGACACCAAAGTGGCATAAGCCTTTACTTGAAGCTGAGAGGGTCTTTTATATGTGAGTAGGGTTAAGGGGGGCTGGGCAAGCATCTGAGCTTGGGGATTGAGGTAGGAGATTTGTGGGAAAGCAAAGAGGTCTTCTGCTTCCAACTCTGTAGCCATCCCAGGGGTAGGGGTGTCGGGGTTTCATGGCAAAATGGAGGGGATTTCTGTTCCCATCTCTGTGAGTCAGTTTGGGGGCTAGAGCAGACATTTCTTGTTTTGCAACGTTAAGACATGAATGAGGGGGGATAGAGAAGGGTCTTCCTATTTTGCAAAGTTAAAACAGTCTTAAGTTTCAGTTTTCTCCATCAATTGGGGAAGGGTGAGTGGGGTTTGTAGCTCTCTTACATTTCAGTCTTTTGTTATATGGATAGGGCTTAAATTCTGTTTTCTGTAACTTCTTCCTATTGATAATGGATGCTGACCCTGGGAGGCATAAAAATCTGGAATGGGGAGGGGTTTTATTATAGGGGGATAGTTGAAAGTCATTGATATTCAGTGTATCAGAAGTTTATGAATGGTTAAATTCATAAATGCATGGAACCAATCCTGTAAGAAACTGGACAGAAGGCATAGCAGACATGGTACAGAAGCCAAAACAAGAAAAATGATTACAAAAGAACATAGTAAGGGGTCCTATCCAATTCCAAATTTTGGATCATCTACTCCAGGATGCTTTTTGGTGCTGTCAGATTTTAGAGGCTATGTTCTTCTCTATTTTGCTGAATCTCTAACTAGACCAGAATGTTTTACACAAAAGCAGAATTCCTCTTCTAGGAATAGACATATTCCCCTTTTTTCAGCCATTAACAGATCTAAATCTATGCAATTTTAAAGGATGATTCCAGCTGGAGAATGTAATTGGTGTTGTAGGGTAACAATTCTTTCAGACATTTAATCTAAGTGTTAGGTAAGTTTTCAGATAATTACTGGTAGAATGAGAGAGAGGCAGATAAGCCAGCTAATCCTGTACAAACTTCTGCAGCTATTCCTAAGCTTATAAGGAGAGGATTAAACTGTACAGTTTGTTTGGGTCTTGTGTGGATTATAGGTATGGGCAATAACTAATTGTTGGGAACAATGTTAACTTCAGGTGTAAGGTAAGTTAGAGTACATGTTTGTGTCCAATAAGCAGGAAGGCAAAGATAAGACCTAGTCCCAAAGAGAAAGAATATTCCTAAAGTTTTGAGGAAAGTTTATTTCAATAGAAAAAAAGGTGATCAATAGGTATTTGGAGTTTTCATTTTCCCAGGTTTAGAGTGTTCTCACTAAAATGGCTCCAGTGAGGGATTGGAAAGCCCCTTGAGAACTAACTTTGTTCCTATTGACCATCTTGTTTTCCAGATGGAGAAAATGTCTTTTTGTATATATAATGACTCATTTATTGAGCCATTAATCTGTTGGTATTAGTAGGCATTCAGAGTTGGAAGGGTTAGAGTAGGATTCCCATGAGAAAATGCTTATTCAATTTATTGGCTTTTTTCGACACTAGCCCGAGTTTATGTTTATTAATTCTGAAGCTTGTATTGGTGGTTTTCTTATAGCTGAATTGCAAAAAATGACACCAACCTGCGGAGAATGTCAGATTATGAGTTCTTTATTGACACTGGTGACTGAGAGTTGACTAGTGTCCCAAATAACTCTTGGCCCTGAACAGAGTGAGTAGTGGGTTTTTAAAGGTAAATATTACATGAGCTGTACAGTTTGATTGATATTTCTTGGCAACCCATATGATTATTAAGGGGTATGAGTGGTTACATAATATATTCAACTGGGGAGTTTCCAATCACAGAGGGGCACAGGAAGGTGGGAGTGCAGTATGATTATGAGAAAGTTGCATAAGGGGGTCATCTCTAGACTAAGATGGAAGATCTGTTACAAAATGGAGTTACTTATTCATATCAAGCCATATATTTCAGCAAGCTATTATAGATTTTGCAGATAGATATTTCATTCCCCCTTTTAGTTGTTCATGAGTCAATGTGTTGACTCCTCTGTCATAAGTATACTATTATACTGGAGAATCATATACATAAGTTTCACAGTACTGATTCATTGTTTGACAAAACAATTCAATTTATTATGCTGGACCTGATAAGGAGACTTAGGAGAAAAAGTGTAAGTGATCCAACTAGACTAGTAATAATAGTAGTTAGCCATTGGTTCCAGTCAAACAAAACCTGGAAGCAGGATTTATTGTGTTCTTTTTCTTTTTGTCATCTCTCTAAATTTTCTTGGACCTTTTGGAGGGTATCTTTAATAGCCACTAATTTGTTGTCATGAAAACAACAAGGTTCTCCAAGGGCTACACAGAGTCTCCCTTGGGATAGGAAAAGTAAATCCAAGCCTCTACAATTCTGAAGGACAACTTCAGTCAAAGATTCCACCTGTTCATGGAGGTAGTCCATGGCAAATTGCAAATTCCCAGTTTGTCATCAATTTCCTGGGCAAGGTTAGATAAACCCAATTCCCTACTGACCAATTGTAGTTATTCTTGCTATACTTAGCCTGACTAAGGCAGGTACTACCAACGGAAGAGTGTGTTTTGAATGAGCAATTGGAATACCATGGGGGTTAAGCAGAAGAGTTCCCTCAGGACTACCATAAGCACAAACTTGAGGCAGTACATGAACAGTAATATACAATGTAGACTGATTAATTAACCTTTAGCTAGTAGCACACTTTGTAAGTCCTGTAAAACTAGCTAACCAGGTGTTGGCAGGGCCACATAGGTCATGTGTTTGGCCATGGTTAGGGTGAAGGATAAGTTACAAATATCAAATAATGAAGAAGCTGTTAGATTGAAACCTGGAGTTACAAGGCAGGAGAATTTACCAGTTACATCACCTAGAGTAATGTGAACCATTTCTGGAGTGGAACTAGTTCTCCATATGATAGAATTTTCAGCTCATAGGCCCACACAGTAAGGAGTTTTGGGATTTAAGCAAATTCAGCAATCTGAGGCCAACTGAGGCATAGTAACATTAAGTAGAGGGTCCATATTATTTAACATAGGAAAAGGACTTAGGAGGTTGATGAGTCAGGTTTGGATGTGGTCGTCGTCAACTTGGGAGATGTTGAGATGAACCTGAGGTAGTGGGTTAGTTGGCAGAAGGCACAGGCTGAAGTGACTGGTGGTAACCAAACAAGGGATCCTTCAACTTTTCCTACAGCCCTATGGGTTTAACCATAGTTTACAGGTTATTGTTTGCCACCAGATGGTGAATAAGGCACCATGGTCATACCCAATCAGGTAAAGTTGTATACCCCAGGTATTTACTATACTCCAGGAATAATGGAAAGGAGTAGTAACATATATATATGTTACTACTCCTCTCCATTGTATATATATATATGTCATCCCAGGTCAGCGCCCAGTCAAAGGGTAATTTCAAAAGTGTCATTAACTGCCCCCCCTTCAGTTAAGTTACAATGGTGATGCCTTTGCAGTCTGGGTAAAAGAAGTCCTTTTTCTGTTTACAACTGTGGTCAGTGGGATTACTGGACAGAGATAAAAGTCTACATCCTTTATATTACTGGGGGCTGCCCATTGTTTGCATGATTTGCCACAACCAGGGCAACAAAGGAGAGGGCCTATCAAACAAGATATTCATACATTTTCTATTTGTGCCAGGTCAGGAAAGTTTACTTTAATCTGGACCTGGATTGAACCCTGCTTTCAGTTTTGAATTGTTAGGACCTTCCCTGATGTGAAACATGTTACAGAAAAGGTATAGGAAATATGGTAATTCATTCCAAGAGTGGGGAAACTAATTAAGAAGCAACACCATAATATATTAGGGCAATAACACATCCTACACATAGGAGATTGAATATTATTAACAGAAACTGTTTTCTGCATTACCAATCTGCAGGAGCTATAGTAAACAATCCCATGCCAAAACCCCAAACAAGTGGGATTCCAAAACAAGAGGTAAATTCTGAGTATAAAACATGTAAAGAAATTAGCAACCAGTCTGTTTGAGCCTCATGGCTTAGATGTACATTGAAATGTGACTTGAGAGGGTTATTGGAGTCCTTGGTTGCAGTCCAGTTTGCTGAATGGTGACTGTCTTTCCTTGAATGGAGTGGATATTTGGTGTCCCTTGCTGCAGCAGTGCAGTCAATGACAAGAACTGGTGAAGTTAT
>CAUYQG010096422.1:0-14525 GCA_963574415.1 Tarsius wallacei
ACACACAAAAAAGGAAAAATACTCCATGTTCATGGGTAGGAAAAATAAACATTTTTAAGATGTCCATCCTACCCAAGGCAACCTACAGATTCAATGTAATACTCATTAAATAACCAGTATCATTCTTCTCAGACCTGGAAATGACAATACAGAAATTCATATGGAAATATAAAAGACCACGAATAGCCAAAACAATCCTTAACAAAAGAAACAAAGCAGGAGGTATCACACTTCCAGACTTCAAACTTCACTATAAGGCTACAGTAATCAAAACAGCCTTATATTGGTACAAGAACAGGCACATAAACCAATGGAACAGGATAGAGATTCCAGAAGCAAAGCCTCAATTCCTCAACCAGCTCATCTTTGACCTAGCCTCTAACAACAACCACTGGGGAGAGGAGAACCTATTCAGTTAATGGTGCTGGGAAAACTGGCTGACCACATGCGGAAAATTTAAACAGGACCCTTACTTATCACCATACACAAAATTAACTGTAAATGGATCAAAGACCTAAATGTAAAACCTTAAACTATAAGAATCTTAGAAAACGCAAGAGACAGCCTTATGGAAATTGGAACTGGCAACCAATTCCTATTCAGAGCCTTAAATGCCCATACCTTAAGAAGTAAGATAGACAAGTGAGACCTCATCAAACTAATGAGCTTCTGCAAAGCAAAAGAAACCATCAAGAGAATGGGGAGACAGCCCACAGAACGGGAAAAAATATTTGCCAACTGTGTATCTGAGAAAGGCCTAACATCTAGGATCTACAAGGAACTCAAATGCGCCAAAAGGAAAAATACAAACAACCCCATTAAAAAATGGGCAGAAGACATGAATTCACACTTCTCAAAAGAAAATATACAGGCAACCAACAGACACAAGAAAAAATGCTCAGTCTCACTCACCATCAGAGAAATGTAAATCAAAACCACACCCAACCCCAGTAAGAATAGCCATTGTTAATAAAACAAACAACAGATAGATGCTGGTGAGGATGCAGAGAAAAAGGAACACTTCTACATTGCTGGTGGGAATGTAAACTAGTGCTACCTCTTTGGAAGACAGTGTGGCAGTATCTGAAAGAACTAGAAACTGACCTTCCATATGACCCTGCAATTCCCCTATTGGGAATATACCTGGAGGAACTCAAATCATTCTACAAAAAAGATACCGGCACACGTATGTTTGTTACAGCTCTATTCGTAGTCGTAAAAATATGTAACCAACCATGTTGCCTATCGAAGCAGGACTGGATTAAAAAAATGTTTTACATATACCCAATGGAATATTATGCAGCCATAAAGAAGGACAAACATATGGACTTCACAGCAACCTGGATGGATTTAGAGTTGATCATACTCAGTGATCTATCACAGAAACAAAGAACAGAGTACCATATGTTCTCACTCATAAGCAGACCTTGAACAATTATTATAATACTATAAGAAAGGGATTGGCAGTAGTGGGAAACTGCCAGGGGAGGGGAGGTGGAATTGGCAACTGAGGGAAACTGCTAGGAGAGGGAGGGCACACCTCATCAATCAACAAGGGTACCTGCATAATCAATGTTTGTATACCTAACCCTAACAACTTTATAATAAAATAATAATAATAATAATAAACTGCAAAAAAAATGACATCTGTAGCTAAATGTCACACGCAAGTTGTATGACTGTTTTTAAACCAATAAAAGCTTATATATGTTACAACAAAGCTGTCATTTTTTCCTGCCAGACATCATATTCATGTAAGTTACCCATAAAATATAAATTTGTAGGAGACTTATTGTTTTCTTAGATTGATGCTATGAAGACAACATGATCAAGCTTTATTGGGAAATGTATGGCACATTGGACTCCCTGGTTAAGAAGCTTGCCTTCGAGTACTGATTGTCTGGGTCAAAAGGTCAACCTTTTCTCAGGTTTTCTCACCATTAAAAAAAGATGTGGCTATTGCAGGGAAGTCATAACAATAAATTTGAAAAGATCTGCATGATGCGCAGTGCCTTACAACGTAGAATAATATGCTCTATAAATACTAAGTAAAAACCTATCAGCTCAAAAGCCAACTTGACATGTAGCTACACTCTTGTGCATCACATATGGTAATGGAATAGAAAATTACCTGGAAAAAAATCGTTTACACTGTTGGAAGATTCAATTCAATGCCCTTAAGCCGAAGGATTTTGAATTAGAGCGCTAACACCTTATTTAATGGTTTGAATACTGACTTCTCACCGATGTAAAGGAAATGTGATAATGCATCTGCTGCATTTCGATGATATAGTCAAACTGTAATACAGGGCCATTGAACCTATTGCTTCTTGAATGAGTCAATATTTTCTAATTATGTTAGCAGATGTTTGCTGATGAATGTGTTTGACCAATTATGTGTTCGATTATGAATAGCTCATAGGCCTGCTGTATTGAGTGAAAACAATGAGATGGAAATTTTGATTGTGACCCTACAACTCGGCATTTAAGATGAAGGAACTATGATAGTTAAATTGATTAATTAGTTAACCAAAAACTATTTGAGTTCTATGTTTTTAAAATTGATTAGGTTCGTGGGATAACTGAAAACTGTTCACTGAATTTTATACTTTATAGACACATACTTAAAGAATAAAACAATTCATCAACTAGAAAATAGTAATTCTATTTTTAATAGCCAAAAGTCTCCAACACAGTGTGATGACATTGCACAGAAAAATATCTTCAAGAAAAGTTGCACTAGTGGTATTAAGAATCTTTTAAATCGCCCAGTGGGCATCAGACATGTTGGCTACATCTAGTTTCTAGAGTTAGAGGAGAATAATAGTTCCTACCACATTGTCACAGAGAAGGCTCTGTCAATGGACGCAAGTGGCATGCCCAGGGCCATTGATGAAAATATGTGTGGGGACATTTTGAAATCTCATAATAGAGACTGCTGTCAGAGGAAAAACAATTCTGTATTGCTTTTAAAATAATTTTATTTTTATTTTACAACTAATGTTGCCTAAGAAAATACAAGTTTATTTGAATAAGTCACATTGCATGTAAGAAAATGGAGACTAAAGGAAGTTGTGTCTTTTCCAAGAATATTACAACTTTTATTAGGAAAAACAAACTGTAAACACTATTTTGGAAAAGATAACCCTTAATATAGTGGATATAATAATTTAAAAGGCTCTGAAATCAGAGATGTCAGAAATTTGAATAATTATGGCATTGAACCCCCATACTATTTTGGGGCGTTTCACATACTTCAGAGAGACATACATAAGAGAGAAAGGGTGGGCAATGGTAGGGGCCATGCCACTGGTGGTAAAGGAAATTTTATACTGTATGTCTGGAATTTCTTTTATCTACCTGGTATGTTAGTATGTATAGTCCTTCTCCATTTTTCTTCCTCTTTTAAGGCTGTCACAAAATTATAGCCTGATTAAGCTAGAATAATCTGGATACATCTCTCCTTCTCCTCTAGTTAAGAAGGAGAGATCTATTTTAGCCGGTTTTTTTTTTTTTAAATTGGCCTTTCCTGTAATGTCTGTGGGGCAGAAGTACAGAAGTGACTTAGATGGACCATCTGAAAGATTGCAGTTAAAGGATAATCAGAGACAAGATTCTCATCTGGAAGTTCAACTGGGGAAGAGCTTGCTTTCAAGCTCACTTAGGTTATGGTAGACTCTATTTCCTTATGGCAATAGGATTCATGTCAGTTTACTTCTTCAAAGCCACCAACAGACAGAGTGAGACTAGCAAGACAGGTGCTACACTGTTATGTAATCATGTATGTTTCATCTTTCCTACATTCCATTTTAGAAGCAAGTCACAGTTTTTGCCCACAGTCAGGGGAGATAATTAAACAAAGGCATGAGAAACAGAAGGTGAGTTCATGGAGCTCGTCTTAAAATCTGTCCACCACAATATTGTTTCAGCTATCAAACTGTTAGTAGGTGAATAGGACATTCACTGTAGATAAGTAGGTGCAAAATTTGTTATATTCTTCCCTTAACTCCACTCCCTTGAGTCTGCACTAAATTTAGAGATTCATTTCTAGAAAATATAAAAAGGTAGAAGAGATGGTATATAACTTCTGGGGCAGGAGGCATTGTGACCTTCTCTTTACTCTCTTTCTTGGATTACTCACTCTTTGAGAAACCAACTGCCACATCATGAGGACATTAAAGTAGTCCTATGGAGAGGTCCATGTGGCAAGGAACTGATGGTTCCTGTCAAAAGTCAGCAAGGGTCTCCTGGCAACAACTTCATGAGTGTTGGCCCTCTGCTAATAGCCACATGAGTCAGTCATCTTGGAAGATTCTTGAGCCCTAGTCAAGCCTTTCAATAACTGCAGCCACAGTCAAGGTCACCTCACAAGAGAACCTGAGCCAGAATCACTCAGCTAAGCCACTCTTGCATTCCTAACCCACTAAAACTAAAAGATCCATACATTTTATCAATTTAAATAACTAAGTTTTGGGATTAATTTGTTACTCAGCGATAGCAAACTAATATAGACACAAAATGTTTTAGTAGCTAGTTTCACATCCATCATGGAATCTCCTAACTGTAGGTTACAATAAAGTGTTTATGATCTGTTGTATCTTATATTTTTAAAAATACTCTAAAATTTTTCTGTTTTTTCCCCTCCTAAATTGACACCAACCTAAGATAGAAATGTCTGCTTTTGTTAGCATCTAAGAGTTGTTCGTAGGAAAAACAAAATTTCCATAATGTGCCCCAAAGCTTTCATTAGAGGGTTAATTTGCCCTAGAAGAGACTGTGCTTTACTTAACATTCAAATCCCAGAGCTGACTTTTCCACCCCATAATCTGAAGAGTGTATGCTGCAGCGAGATCAGCACATTATCTGCAGAGAAATGTTCCAAAGATAAGCAAGAAAGATGAGAACACTTGTTCTTGAACTGTTCCAGGTGAGTGACGCCTCAGTGCCCATGCAAATGACTTTGCTCAAAGCCTTTACTGGAGAGAAAACAGTCCAAAGATAAAATCTTTACAGGGAACTATAAGCCTAAAAAAATTCAAAGAAGTGAGGTATTGTTGACAAAGATCCTGTGGATTGTCCCTCTCTTTTGCTGTGAGCACAGGGGCAAAACAACAGAAAAGTTCATCAAATTGGATTGGTTTCTTAAATGGCACTGAAATAATCTGGTCTGAGTGGAAAAAATGGACTCTGTTAGGGCTCAGTTAAAAAGGCAATTCAAAATAGCTGGCTTTAAAATGGGATGTTAGTATAGGGTAGCAATTACTAACTTCTTTACTGCTCTTCTTGTTTTTCTTTGTATTATCCATGCATTCCATTTTTGTGGTTAAGAACTGATTAAGCAATGATAGAATATATTCACTTTTCTACTTCAAAAATTATTCTAGAATACTCTTTTCACAAGCTTATCTATTCCACAAATAGCCTTCTTACTTCTTCTTTGGTAATGGTGTTTCTGTGGTCAAATTGAAGTCAACTAACGTATATTCCACTGTGGAAGGAGGAAAATGCCTATTAGTTTCATTTAATTCATACTAAATTGTGAGATTTGTACTCTAAAGAGGTAAATTTAACAAGGCCTGGATTTAATTTATCAAGTATACTGAAGTAGGTAAATAACAGCATGGAGCCTGATGCATCAGAGTTGGAAGTATAATGAGATCAGTAGGTAAACCCTCCATAAAATTACTTGAGGCGTAGGAGAATCCAGACATAGCAATTATACTTAGCAAGAGGAACCAGTTCTAGAGAGTGCAAAGCAATTAGTCAGATTTACAGTCTTGAAGTAGAAAAGGGAAAATTACTTAAGTTAAACTAAGAAGCACCCTAAATCATCATTACACTGTATTGATCTCAGTTGAATGTGACTGGCTAGAAATGCTTGGTTTATCTTTACCATTAAATATTTCTATAGTGTTTGACTAGGACCAAGAACATATAGCCCAGCATTTGAACTGTAGTAAGTTATAAACCCATAAGCTTTCGCAATGTGTGCATGTCTTTTGGAAGAAAATTCTTAGAACATTTAGAAGAGTCAATGTTGATTTATATGCTAGTTGTATTTTTTAGCATTCCTGTCAATATACCAATGTAAAGAGTGGGCATATGTATTAAAGAGGATGAAGAAATAGTAGATATGACAGTGCTCTTATGTGAGAAATAGAATGCACTATTTTAGCTGTTTGGTTTTATATCAAGGCATATCATTGTCTATTTACTTGTTGAATGGTCCTGAATATTTCTTACCAAGTTTATTTTCAGGAAATATTTAACGTCCCCATAATATTATAAAAGAGGTTTTGAGATATGCATCCTATATTGAAATATCTACTACTTAGTAGAAATACTGAAAAATATTTTCCACTGATTTGTACAAATACAGTCTATTATGTCAAACTGTTTATATGGAAGGCATCTGACCATTTCAATTAAAGTTTTATATTGGCAAGAGGAACATACACTCACCCCTATTTGCCAGTGAAATCCACCCTTGAATTTGTCTTAGTATTCCTTGGAAAATAAGTACTCAAATGATACCTGCATATTTGTAGCAATGGGCTAAAGATGAAAGATAGTCATTTTCCATAAAGAGAGGCCAATTATCATTTCTACCAGTTATCTATTAAGTATGTGGCTTGAAGAGAAGAGAGAAAAAAGGAGTGAGGTGGTCCAATTGTATCAGTAGGCAGATAAGGTAATGTGTGTGTGTGTGTGTGTTTGCTCACAGGTACTTTTGTCCCTTAAGATCTCCTAGTAGGCCGGGCTCGGTGGCTCAGCCTGTAATCTCGCGCTTTGGGAGGCTGAGGTGAGTGGATTGCCTGAGCCCGCGGGTTTGAGACCCGCCTGGGGAACTTGGCAAGACCTCATCTCTACAATAAAAATTAAAAAAAATTAGCCGGGCGTGGTAGCATGTGCCTGTAATTCTGGCTACTCAGAAGGCTGAGGCGGAAGGATCGCCGGAGCCCAGCAGGTTGAGGCTGAGGTGGCCAGGAGTGGGCCACTGCACTCCAGTCTGGGCGACAGAGTGAGACTCCAACTCAAAAAAAAAAAAAAAAAAAGATCTCCTAGTTAACAGAATTAGTCAAATACACACACACACACACACACACACTGTCCAAAATGACCAAAGCCATAGACTACCTGAATTTCCCTCTATAGAATCAACCATTGAAATCCTACTGTAAAAGTAACTAGTACTCATACTGTGCCAGAGGCTGTATGGCAGCTTTTTATACAATAATTAATTTAATCTTAAGCAGATCCTAAATTATGATGCTGAGCTGCCTATTTACTAGAACAATCAATTCTTCCAATACCAAGGCTTTGGGAAAACCAAAGAGTAAAACAAAGGACAGTATTTATTGGCCCTAACATAAACCAGTCAAAATACTACCTGCTCTGTGGAATGCTCCTATAATATTAGTGTAAGGAAAAGAAATTAAAAAAAATCTATGATCCCTGCAGAATCTTTCTCTACCCTTATCTTTTCTCCTTAAGAAATGATTCATGGAGAAGGAAAGCCTGGGTTTGAAAACATCCAAGATTTGGTTATTTGTATGGTTAAAAGTGGACACTAGGATTTCCACTTTTTTGTTTCATATTTTTTGTTTTTATGTGTGGAAAACACTTTCATAAGTCCTTATTTATACAAAAGAAGGGCATCAGAAACAAGAAAGAAATTTCAGAACTATCTTTCTTATGCATATTGATGCAAAAATTCTTAAAGCTAACCCATAGAATCCAGCAGCACACTACAAATAAGACACCATTATTAAGTGAGATTCTTTTCAGACATCTAAAGATGGCTCAATTATAGGCAGCTTTTTACAATAAGAATAGATCAAATGTGAACAAAAAAGATCATTCCCCACGGATGTTGAGATAGCTTTATATAAAACTCAACATCCATTCTTCATGGTATGCTGGATATATTGCATTTTCTCCTCTCAATCTTCTCCTTAGTCAATCTGTGCCCCAGGAAGTATGTACCCTATCAAAGCACTGTCCCAATTTTGGGAATTCAGCAAGGTTCTGCAAATGGGATGCCTATCCCTCAGGAAGTGATCATAGGGTAAGAAATCAGAATATTTATTTCCTGTTTCCCACTCTGAAGTATTGTTTTCAGCTGACTGTGTCATTCAAAGAAATGTCACTTTTCCCTTTATGGTGACTTTTCTACATGACTCTCTTACTCTGAGTTCTGGTAAAGACTTCATCACCTTGTTCCTTTTAGCCTTCAAGTAATACCACATTTAGCGGGATATTTTGAGGTTCATTGATACTCCAGCCTCACCTTAATAAATAGTCCCTTTGTTAAAATCAAGTCATTCTAATTTTGGTATACCATCTGTTTTTCTTCTGAGACTTTGGTTGGTTCTGGTGAGAACCTTCCTTAATATGATCAGACATTGTGGTATATCAAGAAAGCATATGAATAAATACAATACAATACAATTTGGCCTTTGTCCCAGGTGTTAGGCAAAGGGTTTCAAAAACCATTGGAATTTCCTGAGGGATAGGAATGTCTTTGTTATGCTAATTTTGACTCAAGGCGGGTACCTTGATAGTTTCAGGATAGGGTATGTTCACCAAAAGACCAAGCACATCATTAGAGGGTTGGGGACCCTGAGCTAGCCTGGCCCTTAGGGGACCAAGAGGGAGCTAAAGATTGAGTTCAATCACATGGTCAATGATTCATCAGTCATGCCTGTGCAATGAAACCACAATAAGAAGCTCAGTGGCGTGCCCTGGTTGGAAAACACATTGATGTGCCCTGACTCCATATAGAAATGACATGGAAGCACTTCATTTCCTCCTAAACCATACCCTACATGTATCCTTTATAAAATGCTCTAATTGTATAGCACTTTCCTGAGTTGTACTAGCTAATTTTCAAGCATGAGGGGGTCATGGGAATGCTTGAATTTACATACAGTGTGTTGGAAGTCCAGATGGCCTGGTAGCCTCCCAAAATGTAGTCATCTGTAGTAACGGTCTTGAGGAGGACTAAGCCTCTAAACCTGTAGAGTTCGATGTTAATAAAGTTAAGTACTAAAGTTGGTAGTTAGTGTCAGAATTGTATTGCAATACATCCACTGGTGGATAAAGCAGAAAAAAATTGTATATTTAAAATCAGAAGATAGCATCATGTTTAAAGGAAAAACATTAAAAATGTTTCCATTAAAATAGGAATAACTATTACCATATCAGTATTTTATTTTTACAATTAATAAAATCTATGAATTTTTATAGAGCAGAGGATTGGTTTTCCTGAGTCTTACAAGTTCTGATATGTTTCCTACTTATTATTTTTTTACAAATTCTTTAGTTTAAATCCTTGATTTTTCCTTTGATTCAAGAGTTAGTATTATTCTTTTAATTGCAGAAGTTTTGTATTTCTTAATAAATTAGTTTGGAAAAAATATTATAATTGTATTCTGTTGTAAAGACAGAGCCATGGACTTCCCGTGGCTGAGATCTCAAAATTAAAACAAAAGGAGTGACCTCTCACAGAAACAAAAAACTGAGTATCACATGTTCTCACTCATATAGTAGACCTTGATCATCCAACGTATTGCCATAAGAAAATGACTGAAGGTGGTGGGAAACTATGGTGGGGGGAGGGGGAGGGTGATGGGATTAGTGGTAGCAAATATCTGTCTGGGGATGGGGAGATACCTCTTATCAACAAGAGTGCCTAAACGAAGCATATTTGTATACCTAACCCTTAACTGTACCCCACAGTATCATAATAAAAAATATTGAGTATAAAAAAAACAATAGAGATATAAAAAGAAAAAAAAAGAGTTGACAAAGAAAAAATTATTATCCACTTTGCATAAGGCAGAAAGGGACCAACACTCAAAGGCAAGCATAGCCCTAAATGCACAGGGTAGGGTCTTTTTAAGGGCCTTTCCAGGAAGTTTACTGAAAAAAAAAACACCTCATTGCTAGCATTCTTGTGTGGTGATAACAGAAGAGTTGACATCATGGAGACTCTCTGTTTCTGGAATCTTTGGTGACCAGGACTCCAGGTGGTCAGTTTTGGGTGGTCAGCTACAGGAATAATGGCTTAAGCTGGTAGCTGGAAGACAAATTATTAGAGCAAGATGTGAATCTTAAAGTTCTGATGCTTGAGGACAAAGATGTTTGCCAAGAGCCTAGAAATGGGTTATGTCACTACCTAATGGTCATTGGAATGTGTTCAGCATAGGTCTGAGTACATGGGTTGAGGTTAGGCCTGCTTAAGATGGCCGAGGTGACTCCAACCTGACTCTGCCCTTTCATTCCTTCATCTTGTTGTTTTTAAATATTCTTAATTATTGCCGGGGAAATCGAATGGCACTCTGACTTCTGTAACTACTTCCTGCTGAGGTGGGGCATAGAAATGTCCCTACTTACTTCCACTGATTACAAGGGGAAGGGATGATGAGGACCAGAGCCGAGGAGTAGTAGATGTCAACATTTGCGTACCCCTCATCATGCAATAGCACAGACTATTATAATTAGTAATATTATAATGAGGGCCACTCTGGTACATGCCACGGTGTAAGACAGCTGAACAAGTTTGTGCAATGACAGGGTGTTTAGGGCCAATATTCCAGTCAGTGAATATATTCAGAAATGTTGTAAATCTACAGTTGTGCAGCAAATACTGCCGACAACTCCAGAGTCCTCCTGTTTTTGCTAATAAAAAAATTTAGAGCCATTGCATACTGTTTGATTTCGCCTTATTCCTGATTAAGGGGAGCCTAGGCTCAGGATGTATATTCAGCCACATAATGGTCATGGCATATTAGAGCCTGGATGTTGGGTAAGATGTATTTATAAATATTAATATCCAGTCCCGCCACTTGGTGCACTACCATGGGGATCTAGCCAGTACCCATGGTGGCTTGGGCAAAGTCCTGAGTCCAGATTTGAATGTCCCTGCAATTTGATTCTGAATCTCTGTGCTTTCTGCGCTGGGATTTAACTTTTAACCCTGGGTGTAGCATTCTTCCCAACAATCCCAATCCTCCACAAGGCTGCTATAATTTGCTAGAAGGATATTACCACTGAGGAAATGAACAGTCTGATAACATTTTTTAAATGAAGCTGTTCGCGTTAGTTCTATATTTCCTGAAAGGCTCCCCTGTTTGGGTGTTAATCATGGGAGAAGTCGTCAGACTTTTGATGGAATCCCAGGAGAGGGTCCACTGGCTGTGAGGAGTTTATGGCTAGCACGAGCAGAATTATTAGTATGAAGGCCATTTTGACTTTCAGCAAGGAAATAGCAGTTATATCTTCACTTTTGATCAAGTTTGGCTTGTCTTATTGAAAACCTGGAGACAGAGAGTAAACATAGCAGGGTTAAAGGCAACAGCAAGGACTGTTTTCAGGTTTGAACAAAATGTTTACATTCTTGGATTTTGCCTTCTGATCATATTAAAGAATATTACTTAAAGAACTTGTGGGAAGGATATATGCGGTATTCAATCTTATGACAATGTATTAGGCGGCATATTAGGCATATCCAAAGCTCAAAGTCTGTATACTCATATTGGAGGAACCAACCTCTCTAGGTGATTATATGACCCTGTGATTGACAGAAGGAGCAGCCACTTGGGGATAACCTCTTTGCTAATCTAATAATTTTATTAAAACTGGCCCCAACCAAGGCTCACAAAAAACTAAGAAATATATGCCATATTTGAAAGGTTTGTTTGTTTGTTTGTTTGTTTTGAGTTGGCATCTCACTCCATTGCCCAGACTGGAGTGCAGTGGCCGCTGCCGGCCACCGCAGCCTCGACCTGCTGGGCTCCGGCGATCCTTCCACCTCAGCCTTCCGAGTAGCCAGAACTACAGGCGTGCGCTACCACACCCGGCTAATTTTTTTTATTTATTGTAGAGATGAGGTTTCACCTGTCCAGGCGGGTCTGGAAACCGCAGGCTCAGGCAATCCACTCACCTCAGCCTCCCAGGGCGCAGGATTACAGGCTGAGCCACCGAGCCCGGCTATACTTGAAAGCTTTTATCAGATCTGGATTCAGGGACATTTACGAGTTTACCTTTTGAAGAGAAACTTGAGGTCACCCAAAGTCACAGAAGGTGCGTTGGTCTGGCATTGGCCAGTCCAGTGCATGACCTCCGGTGGGGGTATAGCCTTGAGTTGAGAAAGGTGGATACAGGATGGGATCCCCAAGAGCTTGGCTGCTGTGGAGGTGGCTAATATTATTTGGAAGCATTGTGGCCAGGCTCGGTGACTCAGCTGTAATCCCAGCATTTTGGGAGGCAAAGGGAAGTGGATTGCCTGAGCCTGCGAGTTCGAGACCAGACTGGGCAACTTGGTGAGACCTCGTCTCTACAATAAAAAAAGATGTATTTGTAAGCGAGGAAGCATCCCTTCCATGGTGGCTGAAAAGGCTTTGTTTGGCCTGGCAGGTCTTTGAGGAGTATCCAGTCTCCCAGCTGAAGTTGAGTTTTAGGGAGTGGTTACAAAGAGCTGGAAGTTGTGGATAAGTGTAATCTCTTGACATTTTCTGGCTAATTCTAGGACCAGGAGATAGTTTCTCAGAGAGAGGCTTCATAGGTATCACGGGGCATAGTAAAAGGGGTCTTCTATACATAAGCTTGAAAGGACTGAGGAACAGAGGGGTCTTTGGAGTCACTCTGAACCTTAAAAAACTAAAGGTAAAAGTCATTCATCCCTGTCAGAGCTTGATAGACATTTTGGTTAATTGCTGCTTTAGGATAGAATGAGCATTCTCTATTTTCCCTGAGAATTGGAGATGGTATACTGCATGAAGTCTAAAGTCAATACCAAGTGATTGTGACGCCTTCCATGTTATTTGAGAACTAAAGATGGAGCCATCGTCACTCTGAAAGGGGACAGAGGGCCAAATCTGGGAATAATACTATCTATTAGGGGCTGTGTGACTTCTGAGGCTCTCTCTGAGGTTGGAGGGAATGCCTCCAACCAACCTGAGGAAGTGTCGATGGATGTCAATAAGTATCTATAGTTCTTGTATCTAGGCATGTGAGTGAAATCAATCTGACAGCCTCGTCCCGGAAGAAGCCCCCTCAGTTGGTGAGTGGGGAAGGAAGGAGGAGGGCTTAAATGTCCCCGAGGACTGAGAGCTCTACAGGTAGGACAGGCTTGAGTAACAGACTTTAGCTGAGAGTCTAATTGTGAGCAGTTTGGGAACTTAGGAGTGGCTTTCTTCCTATATGTAGTGAGTTATGAGGACGTGTAAGAATTTTCTCCTTGGCCAGGCGCAGTGGCTCACGCCTTTAATCCCAGCACTTTGGGAGGTCGAGGTGAGAGGATTGCCTGAGCCCATGGGTTCGAGACTAGCCTGGGCAACTTGGCAAGACCTCATTTCGACAATAAGTCAAAAAATTAGCCAGGCATGGTGGCACATGTCTATAGTTCCAGCTTCTTGGAAGACTGAGGTGGAAAGATTACCTGCCAGCAGGCCGAGGCTGCAGTGGCTGTGAGTGTGCCACTGCACTCCAGTCTGGGTAATAGAGTGAGGCTCAGGTTCAAAAGCAAACAAACAAAAACGTTTCTTTTTGGCTAGTGTGCAAGATGTGTTTTCCTGGGAGAGTTAGCCATGGATCCTTCCAATGTAGCCCCCAGCTTCCTTAGGCACTGTATCTCCTCATTTGAATTGGCTTGGGTAATAGGTGGTAACACTGGTGTTGCTGTAGCTGGGAGAGGAAAGGTGGAGACAGCTGTTTCTTCGCCTCCTGGCTGGTCTTATTGTTCGTCAGTGCAATTAAGTCTTGTGTCTTTTGATGTCTTTGGCAATGTATTACAGAGACCTAACCTGGAAACTAGACTGCCTCAATAAGCTGTAGAACGAGAGATGCAAGCTTTATGAGTGTCTCTTAGTCGTCGATCCTCTTTCTTCCCATATGAGTGCAAAATATGCTCCACGTAAGTGTAAAATATGAAAGCATATTTGGAGTCTGTATAAATGCCAGGTCTTTTTTTTCCCTAAAGCGAGTGCTTGGGTTAGTACCTTGTGCGCAGATGTGTCTGGGGGGAGTGGTGCACTTTCTGGGGGTTGGGTAGTAGTGGTAATGACATACCCAGTTTTCCTTTTTCCATTTAAGATTAAGCCGCTCCTGTCTATGTCCCAAACAAGTTCTAGGTTTAAGAGAGGAATATCTGTAAAATCCACCCTGGCCACCCTTGAGATGGCTAACGTTTCTGGACAAGAGTGTTCTATTTGCTTTGGTGTAGGCAGAGCGATGGTTGGGGGTCAATGAGTTGTTTTCGATGGGTAGTAATTATCCTCTGTCCTGGGGTGAGCTGGAATCCCAGATAGGTGACTTCCTGCAGGTTGAGCTGCTTTAGAGAGAAAAACCTGGTATCTCTTGTTACAAAGAAAAGTGAGGAACTGTGTCTTATTGAGAGAAAGAAAGGGGCTATATAACAGCAAGTCACCAACATATTGAAGGAGAGCGTGGTCTTTAAAGGAAAATTGAGAGAGTGCTGAGGTCAGTGCCTGGCCAAATAGTTGGGGGCTATCATGGAACAC
>CAUYQG010096424.1:0-14437 GCA_963574415.1 Tarsius wallacei
CTCCCGGCCACCGCAGCCTCAACCTGCTGGGCTCCGTCGAACCTTCCGCCTCAGCCTTCCAAGTAGCTGGAACTACAGGCGCGCGCTACCACGCCCGGCTAATTTTTTGATTTATTGTAGAGATGAGGTCTTGCTTGCCCAGGCGGGTTTCGAACCTGCAGGCTCAGGCAATCCACTCACCTCAGCCTCCCAAAGGCGTGGGCTTACAGGCTGAGCCACCGAGCCCGGCTAGGTTTTGTTTTAATATATGTTTACCTATGGTCAGTCATAAAGATTTTCTTCTACATTCTCTTTTTTAAATTTATTTTTTATTATTATCATTTAGGCCTATCATTTGCCTAAAAATAACTTCTACATGTAGTGTGAGTTGAGTCAGTATTTTGTTTTTCAAATGGCTACACCATGCTTCTAAGATAATTTGAAAATATGTTGCCAACTTTGTTATGAATTGACATAGAAGTATGGCCTGGTTCTAGTTTCTCTAGCCTATTTTTGAACTACTTATCTATCTTTATGGCACTTGTAAATTCCTAATTACTATTCCTTTTTAAAATAAGTTTGAATGTCTAATATATATGTGATAAAATAAGTCTTTTTTGGACAACCCTATTCTTTTGTATTATTTTCCAAATAATTCTAGAATTATATGTTCAACTTCTAATCAAAATAAAACAAAGTTAATGGGATTTTGAGTAGCACTGCTTTAGTTATCTAGATCAGCATAAAGATAATTGATATCTTTAAAGTATTACATCACTTATGAAATGAATATGACATCTATCTCAATTTATTCAGTGTTTCGTTAATTTCTCTAAATAATTCTTCTGAGTTTTTTTCTGGACACATTTTGTTACCCTTTTTTACCTACGTACTTGATTATTTTATTTTATTGTAAATGATATCACTTAAAATTTTATTTTCTAATTGTTTGTGGCTGGTACTGTGTATAGAAAAAATTTGTTTCTATTTTGTTTATTTTTCCATCAATATTGCTAAAGATCTCTCTAATTTTGATAATTTATTTGAACTTTATTATTTCTACATAAACAGTAATCTTGTATGACACTTTTTAAAAACTGCCACGCCTTTTATTTCCTTTTCTTGTCATAGTGCACTGATTAGTGTTATTTCTACCAGGAATAACAAAAATGTTGATAGTGACATCTCTTTCTCATTCTCAGATACAAAGGAAAAGCTTCCAAACATGAGCAGTTTTTCCCTAGAGCAACTATTTATTCTTCAATTCCAGTTTTACTAAAGCTTTTTAATTACAAAGAACCCTGAAAGTGAACAATGTCTTTTCTGAATCTGTCCCTGTCATGATTTTATCTTTTAATCTATTAGTATTTTAAATTTCTACATTGATAATCTAATGTCAAATACACATTTTATGCCTCAAATAAACTTAATGTTATTTTGATATATTATCCTTTTCACATACTGCTTAATAAGTTTACTAATATTGTATAAATTTTTTCATCTAAGTTTATTCTAAAAGTTGGACTACAATTTCCCTTCTTATTATCCTTGTAGGATTTTAGTATTAAGATTATCTCAGGTATTATTGACTAGTTGACATGCACCTTTTTTTTCTATTGTCTTCAAATATTTGTGTCATTTTAAAATTATTTCTTCCTCGGATGTCTTTAATATTTGGTAAAACTTATCAGTGAGGCATCTCTGTTTGCACTTTTTCTTGTAAGAAGACTTTTATATATTCATTAACTTTTCTTAAAGGTTAAATGAATCTTTAGGTTTTTTTCTGTTTGAGGTAGTTTTGATTAGTTTTATTGCTCTAGGAATTCTTATGTTTAATTATCAAAAATTTTCATAGAATTATTGTAATTAATCTTATATTTCTACCAATATCTGTAAAATCTATACTTATATCCCCTTTACTTTCTTTTTATTGATTGTTTCTGCCTTCCTTTTTATTTCTTATAGTAAGTCCAACAAAAATCACTGTAATATAACAAATGTTTGCCTATGTTCCTTCTCTACATTACTGTTGATTTTTTAAATTAACTTTTGCTATTATTTTATCATTCTTCTTATTTTCATACAAAATCCTAGGCTTTATATTACTATTTGTTCTACCTTACAGAAATGAATGCAAATCTTATTTTTATCCATTATTCTAGTATTTGAATTTAAGTTTATAAATTTCCTTGTGAGAACTAAATGTATGAATCACAAATTTTTATAGGTAGTACTTTTTTTCCCATTCAGTTGTTTTCTCATTTCTATTGTGATTTTTTTCCTTTGATCCATGGATTATTTATCAGTGTATTAATTTATTATTATTTTTATTTAATATTTTATTATTATTTACTTAACAAGTTTTTTTTCTAGTTACCTTTTTGCTATTGCTTTCTAGCTTTATGGTATTGTGCCTAGAGAGATAATTTAGGTAACTGAAAACAATTAAAACAAGTTGAGTTCATTGCAGCACTATTCATAATAACAAACATGGAACCAACCAAGATGCCCATCAAAAATGGACTGGATAAAAAAAATATGTTACATATACATGATGGAATATTGCACAGCCATAAAAAAGAACAAAATCATGTCTTCTGCAGCAATATGGATGCAACTGGAGACCGTTATACCAAGTAAATTATCACAGAAACAAAAAACTGAATATTTCGTGTTCTCACTCATAAGCGGGTACTGATCACCAGTTACATAAGCACAAAGGTGGGAATAAAAGATGCTGGACACTGCCAAAGGAGGGAGGGAGGGATAAGGGATAAGGGCACAAAACAGACAGAGAAAGTCACAAGACACTCAGAGACAACACAACCTCTTTTCCTCTTGGCACTATTTGCCAAAACTAGAGGCTAGGAATGCAGTCTAGAACTTTGTGTGCCCACAGAACTCATCCCCAGCAGATTTAAGGAAGAAGACTGCCTCCATCAATTTTACTATCTGGGTCCACTTTGTCATTTTCTCTCAGAATGTACTCAGTCATAACTATAGTTATCAGGCTCATCTCAGGATGAGCTGAAAACGGACAGAGTCTAAGGGTTTCAAGATATAATAATATTAGCTTATGGTAGAGAACAACTCTTGAAAAATAAGAATAAAATTTTTAAAGACTTTTAGCAGACTGTTTTTCATGCAACACAATTTGCGTTCTCAATTATAAATTTAATTTAATCTTATTAAAGGTCATCCACAATGAACCTCTGATTTACTATTTGATATCTGAAAATCCACCCTGCTGAGTGAGACTAAAAAGTTTCATGCTTAGCTAATGCAATATGGACAGATATATTTTACTTGAAGACTCTAAATGTTCTTTTATTATTATATTGATGAGTTGTTAATATATCAAATTCTTCAAAATAACTAGTTTCATTAAGAAAATATTTTCCTACCAAGCTTTGTTTTCAGAACTGCTTTTATCTCTTTGTTCCTGAGACTATAGATGAGAGGGTTCAACATGGGAATCACCACTGTATAGAACACAGACACCACCTTATTCTGGTCAGTTGAGTAACTGGTTTTGGGCATCACATAAATGAATGTAATGGTCCCATAGAATAGAGTGACTGCAGTGAGGTGGGAGGTGCAGGTGGAGAAGGCCTTGTGGCGCCCCTCGGTGGAGTGCATCTTCAGGATGGTGATAAGGATGGAGATGTAGGAGACGGCTATGACAAACACAGTGACCACGATGATAGATCCAGAAGAGATAGCTGGAACTATTTCAGCAGTAAAACCATGAGAACAAGAAAGCTTCAAAAGTGGTGAATAGTCACAGAAAAAGTGATTGACTTTATTTTGCCCACAGAAAGACAGACTTAATAAGCAGCCAATGAATGTCCAAGCATTTACACATCCACCCAGGTACGACATCACCACCAAAAAGATGCAGATTCTGGGGGACATGTGTGTGGAGTAGAGCAAGGGCAAGCAGATGGCCACATAGTGGTCATAGGCCATGGCAGCCAGCAGGAAGCACTCGGTGGTCCCAAACGTCACAACAGAACAGAGCTGGGCCACACAGCCAGCAACAGGAAGAGAGGTTCCCTTCTTAAGGAAGCCCATGAGCATGACAGGTGTGACTGATGAGGAGTATCCAATGTCTACAAAGGCCAAATGGCAGAGAAAAATGTACATGGGTGTATGAAGAGAAGGACTTCCTCTGATTAACATGATTATGCTGACATTACCCATTAAGGTAACAACATAGATTCCTAGAAATACAATGAATAAAATGGCACAAACTGTATAATCCTCTGTTAATCCCAAAATAATGAACTTTGTCACAGTTGTGTAGTTTCTGGTCCCCATCTATAGGAATGGTATCCACTGAAAGAAAAACAAATGAATGTTAAAACTGAATTAAAAAGTATAATTTGCATACTTATTTTTACAGTAAATGTATGTATACTATGTATAATAAAGTTATAGTAGTGTAGGCACTCATGTGGACATTTGAGGGGAAAATGCTTTTACACATAATATCTCATGCAAGACTTGAAAATATAAATGTTTATTAATATAAGGTCAGGAATACTCAGAAAAAAGTTTTGGTTTTTTTTTTAAACTCAATACACTCAACTCATATCATGTGATTAATTTAGGCATTCTATAAGCACATCCCAGAGACAGCTACCAGATTATATGAAGAACCCAGTAACTGAATCTGCTTAGACCAAAGACATGATTGAAGGGAGGAAAAGGTGAGTAGCTCAACAGCAGGCTATGAGTACTGACCCAAAGGTCTCACAGCTGGAGGAAAGTACAACAAATACCCAGGATGTTTAGACAGCAAAAAGAAAGAGAGTAACATGCTCAAGTCATAAACAAGTAGACAGAAAAATGGGTTTTTTGGGAGTAAGCTAATTTATGATAATGAGCCAATTAGGGGAAGGCATACTGATCATGTTACTCCTGGAAGGCTCCACAGATGCCTGAGACTCTGCACAAGCTTGGACTGGGTTGCTAACAGAAGGTTCCAGCCTTTTACAAGGAGGTTCCAGCCTCATACAAGGTTCCAGCCGCCTACAAAATTCCAGCCTCCTTCAGATTGGACTGGATCCCACAAGTATCCAGCCTCATCTGAATAGCCCCTGCCTGATAAAAACTAAATCTGTAGGTCCGCTTTTAGAAAGTTCTTCCTCATACCAACTTCATACAGAAAAAAAGAAAAAACATGAAAAAGCAAGAAAAGCATGAAAGCTCTCTCATAGAGTCACAGGATGCCAAGTTTCAAAAGGTTCTAGAAATAATCCATTTCATTTTCCCAATTTTACAAAGTTATAAACTGAGATCTAGAAAAGTAGCTAATTTTAGATCAAATGACTTTCTGGTAACTGAGCTGAGATGAAAAATCATATTTCTGGACTACTAATTCATTACCATCTTTATATCACATAAATATTTTCTATAATTTCTAAAGAAGAATATAGAATACCAGAGGGTGTACTTGGCTCATTATATGTTAAAAAATGTTTTTAGATTATGTTAATATGTAAATAATACATATACTCTTGAAAAGGTGAATTTGCGATACAGGAATTAATATAAAGATGTAGCTGCAGGATAATAATTCTATGAGTTAGGTGCTAAGAATCTCATTCAGTGCTCATGACTTAGAAAATTGATGTATTCCTTGTTTTCAGATGAACAGTTATAAGTGCTTGGTAGATGAGGAACAAGATTTAACTAGGATTTTCTTTTAGCAAAGCAACAGAAAGGAGATATATATATATAAAATTTGAGGGTACAAGAAAAATAGAGAGTCAAATAACTATTACATTCAAGCTAGGCAAAGATGAACTGAGTACCTGAGATGGGTAATAAAACATTCCAGATTTCCAAGAATTGAAGATTTGCTGTACTTTACTGGGGAAAATGAGCTGGAAAGATAAGGCTTGGTGGTAGTTACACTTTGGGTGCTTAAAAATGAGATTATGGAAAAGCTATAGTTACAGGCAAATGATAGCATCAAAACTCTAAGAATGGGAGGGACTGGTTTTGGTAGGGAGGAAAACAAGATCTTTGGAGAAGAGGTCAAGAAACAGGATCTTCTATGTGGAGACATTAAAACAAACAATCAGGAATTGTGACAGAAATAACGAAAGAGAGCAAGAGAGTAAGCCAGAGCCCCAAATCTTCCAAAAATGAGGAGACATGATGCTAGTCAATTGATGATTGCAAAAGAAAGAAGCGGGATAAGGAGGACTGGTTAGTACAATCTGATGGTGTACAACTCAACTATGCGTGTTCGTAGGTAGTGGGAGAAAGAATGTCTTTAAGCAACAATGGGGGAAAGGGAAGACTTTATTTACCATCAGGCCTAGGGTTAAAAGTGATAAGAGAAAAAAACATTCATCAGTTGAGAAAGCTGCAGAGATGATATTGTCCTCAAGCAAGTATCTGTTGAAAGGACAATGAAGGAAACTAAATGTTCAAAACAGATTTTGTTAATAGCTGTCAGTAACAAAAGGCACAGAGAAAATACGTCAATAGTTAAAAAGGTATAGACATAGAATCTCTTGATTCAATAGAAGGTAAAGATACTTGAAAATAATCTTTCTTAGACCTAGTTGAATGGAGATGACATTCAAAGAGACAGTAAAGAAGATAACACAGTAAAAATATTGAACATATATTATTATGTTACAATTAATGACTGAATGAGCAGAAGGCAAAAATGACAGCTAACCCACAGTTGTAAGGATTGTGGGGAAAAGGTAATGGGCAAGCAACTCTGCTAACCTGTGTTGATTCAACAGTTAGTTTTGAGGCAATCCCAGCATCCCATCCGGGAAAAGATCATCCCTATTAGAGAATTAAAAACCAGTGAGGAACACTAGTAGGTAAAATCAAAGGACCAAAGATCCTGGAGTTTTAAAAATAATTCATCCTGGTGATAGTCATTTCTATCAACTACTACTATACTTCGTATATGCCCAAAATTGTCAGAGGTAGTCTTGGTTAATATTTATGGAGCATATATCCTGGATATGACATAGAGTTTGTCAAGACTTATGACCTCTACCTATGTCTGTTATTTCATATAAGATTGAAAAGAAAATGGCTAGAATTATAGAACATCTTACTAAGACAGGGAAGAATGAAAATGAACAGATATTATCCAAAATGTTTAATTAAGCTGAACATGAGAATGATAAGAGAAAGTTTCCAAAATGAGAAATTGTTTTTTATGAAGAACAACAAAAAAAAAAACCTCATGAAAACAAAAATAAATTGTGAGTATCATTGATCATAAATATGAGAAAATATTTGAAAATATATATTTAAATCTGTATTTGTAAGATCTAGTGACTTAATGAAAAAGTAGGCTTTATTGGTAACAGAAGTGTGGGTTATAACATAAAAAGACAAACATACATCAAAGAACATCAGCAAGATCGGGAAGAATGTTGCAACAGCTGCTACAAAGATAAGATAGTTGAATAGCATTCTGTGTTAATTTGATGAGAATGAGTGAATAGAAGCAGAAGACACACGGGTCTTAAAGTGGATGAAGGAACATAAGGAGTTTATCTTGGGCAAGAACTCATGAGGAAAATTGACTTATATCTTTTTATTTTTACTACTCCAGTCTCAATTTTTAGAAATCTGAGGATACTCAAAATAACTGTTCACCAGATGCCCAACAGTGGCGGACTGGATAACGAAAATGTGGTACATACACACTATAGAATACTACACAACTGTAAAAAACAATGAAATCATGTCCTTTGCAGCAACATGGATGCAGCTGGAGACCATCATTCCAAGTGAATTATCACAAAAACAAAACTGAATACCACCTGTTCTCACTCACTGGTACTAAATACTGGACACACATGGGCACAAGAGTGGGAACAGACACTGGGCACTGCTAAAGGAGGGAGGGAAAGATATGGGATAAAAAATAACCATTCAGTATATGGAAGAACTATCAAGCAATCATAATGATTCCCAGTTGAAATGAGCTGTCTTTGAATTGGTGAGAGCATTATAAAATAGGTTTGGGCATTACAGGTCTGCCTGAGCTAATGTGACTCTGTGACCTTTTAGAATAAAATCAATGTTGATGTACTAAGATTCAGCATAGTAAATGAACCCACTATAGTCTACACTCTACACAGCCATATGAAGAGGACGTTTTGAATCTCTCAACAGAATGCTTTCACTCTGAAGTCTGTACTTTACTCCTATGTATTAAATATCCAATGGATGCCTGCAATAGAATTAAGAAAGAAAGACATAAAAAAGTGTCATAAAAATAAGTGGAGAAGAATGAGTGGAGCAAAGGAAGATGAAAAGTCAGTCATTTATCATTTAAAGGGAGGGAAAAAAAGGTTACTATAACTGAGAAAATGAGAAATTTCTAGTCACATGCCAGTTTAATTCTATTTTAGTCGATAATGTCCTCTTTGACTGGAAGAAAATTAGAATAATTTAATGTTTTCCTGTATCATTTAATATAAAGTTTATTTACCCTTAGAAACTCTTATTCTTTATTGCAGCATTATTACTCTTTTACAATAATAATCACAAAATGCCCATAATTCTGCTTTATAAAGAATAACCAGAATTAAAGAAGAATATTTTTCCTTAAAGAATTCTGTTTCCAGCATACTGAACAAACTTTCTCCATCTCTCTGTCTCTGTCTCTCTCTCACACACAAACACACTTGCACACACGTGCACACACACACACCCCATGCATGAACACTACCATTGACAGTCATATGTTCATTCTGCCACACTCTTGCACTTTTATTCAGAACTAAGATGCTTGAATAATTTTATGTGTGAATTAACTGAACAATAGTATGCCATGTTATGAACATCATGCAATTACATGTTGGAACTTCAAAGCCCTAGATCCCTTATCTTTGTACAGAAGGTAGGGACTTTATTAAGAGGCATGGACTCAAGACTTAATGAAAGCTTAAAATTTTAAGAAAAATATAGATATATAACACAAATTCAGATTCAGTTATGGCTTGGAAGCAATGTATTGGACAGAAATGCCATGAGCTTTAGAGCCATGCAGGCCTGGGATTAGATTTAGCTTTGTCACTGACATTCTATGGAATCTTGGACAATTTACATAAACTTTTCAACACTTCATTACTTTATTTGTTTAAACAACATTTCACAGGATTATTGTGTTGAATAAGATGAGATGCATGAGAATATCAAGCACTGATGTTAGGAATAAATGAATATTTAACAAATGATTTTCCTAAAAATAATTATACTTTAACTTAATAATACAAAAATGAGAAACAAACATTCCTGTATCATTAGAAAAGGAAAATTATTACCTGCAGATGATTGTACCTTAACAATAATGACAAATTCCAAATAATTGCCACTGTACAGGAAGGCTATATTTATGAGATTTGGGGTCTTTGGGGATATAACCCTTTGAGTATATTCCTTGTTTGTAAAAATTCCACTGAAAATTCAAGACAAAAAAAATTACAGATCTACATGCTCATAAAAATATACCTTGCCTAAGAACAACTATACATTTATCTTTTGTGTGCATTAGAATTTTTTCAATAAAATATTTTGATGAACTGCTAAAAACATTTGAAATATATTGGGATTTATAAAAATAAAAAAGTATACAGTGTACAAGATAGAATTTCAATTCAAAATAAAAGATCTTTCAGGGGGAAAAGTGCTTATAGTCTTTGTATATTTCTGATGATACCACCTTTATTTTTTAATTAAACTTTTTAGTTTTAGATCATCATAGATTCATATGCAGTTGTAAGAAATAACAATGCAGAGATCCCATATGCCTTTTACTCTGCTTCTTCCAATGAAAAGATATAGTACAATATTACAACCAGGATACTGATAGTGATGCAGTCAAGATATAGAACATTTCCAGCACTATAAGGACCTCTTATGTTACTCTTCTATAGCCATAACAACGTCTTTTTTTTTTTTCTTGAGTCAGAATCTCACTCTGTCGCCCAGGCTGGAGTGCAGTGGCATGCTCACAGCCACCACAGTCTCGATCCTTCTGCCTCGGCCTTCCAAGTAGCTGGAACTACAGGTGCACGCCACCATGCCCAGTTAATTTTTTTATTTATTGTAGAGACGAGGTCTCATCAAGTTGCCCAGGCTGGTCCCGAACCCCTGGGCTCAGGCAATCCCCTCGCCTCGGCTTCCCAAAGTGCTGGGATTACAGGCTTGAGTCACCATGCCCAGCCTAGCCATAACAACTTCTGTCCCATTCCCATCCTCTCCTTAACTTCAGGCATCCCCTAATATGTTCTCCACTTCTACAGTTTTATCATTTTAAGAATTATAATATGTAATATCCCTCCTGTCTTGAGTAATTTTCTTTGTTCTGAAGTCTACACTATATGATATCAATATAACTTTTCCTTTGTTTGTGTACTATTTTTTATTCTTTTACTTTCAACTTGCTCTGTGCTTTATTATGTACATTTTGTTCTGACATGCTCTCCAGTTCACCAAATCTCTCAATTCTGTCTAATATGCTATTAAAACCATTCTTTGAGTATTTAGTTTCATAACATTGTATTTTAATTCAAGTCTATCTTTGATTATTTTTCAGATTTCTATTGTCTTTTGTTTATAGCTTCCAGTTTTCAGTTGAAATTTTTTAAATTGTTTTTTATGTCTGTCAATATTGTTTAAGGTTTCTATTTCTGTGCCACAAATTACCACAGAGTTCAAAACAACACGTTTATTATCTTACAGTCTACCTGGGTCAGGAATCTAAACTTAGCTGTGTCTTCTGCAAGTCGGCAATTAAGGTATTGCCTGGGGCTGAGGTCTCATCCAAACATTTGATTAATGAAAGATGCAACTCAAGTTGTTGCAGAATTTTTTGCTGTGCTGTTGTAGAAATGAGTATCTCATTTTCTCACTGGGTATTGGCCAGAGACCCTTCAAGGTTGTTAGTTTGAGCCTTTTCTCATTCCTAGTCCTATAGGTGGCTATGTTTGGGAACAAGATAGACTTTACAATCTTATAATACAATCATTTGTGCATACTTATATATGTATATATGCAGTCACATACAATCCAACACCATATTTTATATGACTAGGAGCAAGCCAGAGTTCCCACCTACACTCAAGAGATCACACAAAAGCATGAACACCTGGATGTAGAGATCATATGGACCACATTAAGAGTCTATCTGCTACAAATACATTGTGTAGTCATTTTAAAATCTGTTGGATAATTTAAAAATCCACAGCTTCTTGAGTCTGTTTTTATTTTTTCTTATTTCTATTACTCCTTGTCATGTTGTCTTGTTTTCTCTTATATCGGGTTTCTTTAATTGTGTGTCAGATGATAAATTTTGTTTTTAAGATCCTTTTGTAATTCAGAAGTGTGATGACTGGGTGCTCACATACGTGTGTGAGATGTGATACCCTCATACCTTGTTGTAATGCTGGCACATTACTTACCCGACATGAAAATAAGGAAAGAAAAACATTTGTTCTTAAAATTGTTGAAAGACGTAATCTAAAGTTGATGATGATGTTATTTGCCTGCAGAAAGAATTTTCTTTTACTTCTGCTCATCATTTTGGGGTATTAGCAACTTGGAAATACTTTTTAATCCATTTTTATCAACTGAAATTATTCTGAACTAGTCCATGGGTAACTGACTTACTGGTTTACATTTACTCCTAGTGTTTAGTTTTTTATCTTAATCCATTACATAGAGGATTTACAGTATCCCCTATCTTCGTGGGCCATGAAGCCAATTTTCTCCTAAATAAGACTGTCAAAACCATTAATAAGCCTTTTAGCCACCTCTTGTTAAATCAGTTAAATTCACAAAGACATTTAATTCTAAACAAGAAGGATGATAAAGATTATGATTATATAATTTTAAAATAAAGTGCATATTTTTGCAATTGTTTCCAAGACTAATAGTGCTCAATGAGTTTTTAAAAACAAGTCAATTTTCCGATTATCAGTGAGAGCATAAACTGGTAAGTCTTTTTAAAGTGCAACCTTGAAATATGTATCGAGCCAAAAATAATTTAGAATTCTATTTCTTTGAAATGTATTCTAATGCAGTTATCAAAGTTAATACTTGTTCTAGGATTCTATTTCATCATTTCTTCATTTTGCAAATATTTGTTGAATACCTACTAAGTCTCAGGCACTGTGCTAAGCACTAGGAATAAAAGGACAAGCACAACAAGAATAATCCTTGCATTCATGAAAGTTATATTCTGGTACTAGAAAATGACAAAAAATAAAAGTAGAAGCAAGACAAAATTCAACTATACATCACATTTGATAATGGTTGATTAGACAACTTAGACCAATTATCCCACTGAGAACTGCTAGAATCTGGTCAAAATAAAAAAATAAGATTAATTTCTTGTTGACATCAGATAACTAAAAAGGTAGTGAATTATTATCAGGGTGAGATCTAGGCAAAGAAAAACCAAAAAGATGAGCCTAATATTTGGGACCACTTTTGCCTGAGGAATTTTCAGCTTCTCAAAAAGAGTTGGCTGGAAACTCTCATCAGTGATTTTTGACAGTTTTGTCAGGCTGTGAGGATAAGACAACAAAACAAGAAATAGCAGAAACACAGGACAAACCCGAGTGGTTCCAGATATTGGAATAATCAGAGCTTTAATTGACTACACTTAATAAATCAAAAGAGATTTTAAAAATTAAAATTTTAACAAAAACTAGAAGTTATATAAATGGAAAATACAGATTTTTAAAACTAAAAAAGCTATCCTATGGAAATATATAATAAAATTAAGAACTTAACAGATGACTTTGAAAACATATTAGACACAGTTTTTTCTTCTTTTTTTTCTTTTAAAGATACAGAGTACAATTCAGGGTTAGGTACACAAATATTCACTACACAGGTACCCTTCTTGAGGAGGTGTGCCTCTCCCTCCCCTTGAGGAGGCACACCTCCTCAAGAAGGGTACTGCCAATCTCTTTCTTATAGTATTATGATAATTGTTCAAGGTCCAATTATGAGTGAGAACATATGGTATTCTGTTCTTTGTTTCTGTGGTAGATCACGGAATATGATAGACTCTCAATCTATCCAAGTTGCTGTGAAATCCATATGGTATTTTAAAAATCCAGTGTAGCTTCATTGGGCAGCATGATTTATTTCATGCTTTTGCTATTGTGAATAAAACTGCAGCAAACATGCATGTGCAGGTGTCTTTTCTGTAGAATGATTTGATTGCTTTTTAGGTTACTTTCTTACAACTTCTAAGTTAAAATATTGTATTTCTTTTAATTGTAGGTCTTGCCAAGTTAATACTAAATTTGTGACCCACACTAATATCAATAAATTATTTTTATATCTTTCAGAGGTTAATTTTAGTTTTTTATTCAATTTCAGATTCTGTTTTTTAAAAAATGACTCTGTATACACTGGTTTTATTTTTCCTGTCATTGTTTATAAATTTTAGCTTTCTTAAAATGTATTTCCAAGGCAGGTTCAATGATGCATACTTGTAATCTCAACTACATGGGAGGCTGAGGAGTTAAGGAGTTGAGATCAAGAAGTTGGAGAAAAATCTGGGCCACATAGCAAGACCCCATGTCTGCAAAAAGAAATTGTTTCTAGACAGGGACACATCTTTATGAATCCACAAAAGTGAATAAAGTTGATGTCCCTACTGCTATTTGTATTTTACATAATAATGGAAACAGTAGAGTGCAATGAACTACATGAGTGTCTGACATAATGTGCCCGGGGTGAATTATGTGACCAAAAATTATAGATTATCATGGCATGTTTATAAAGTATGATCTGGCAGATCATACTTTGGATGAAGAACAAAACCAGGACTACAGAGTGTTTGTTGGGTTTTTCAGAAGAGACAACAAACTCCATTTTTTTTGGTAATTTTCAGCTTTGGAGTTTGATGTCTCTTCTGAGAAATAAAAAAAGCACAATCCCTTTCACAATAGCCACAAAAAAATGAAATACCCTGGCAACTTCCTAACCAGGGAAGTGAAAGACCTTTACAATGAGAACTGCAAAATACTGCTCAAAGAAACTCAAGAAGACACAAACAAATGAAAAAATATTCCATGCTCATGGACACGAAGAATCAACATTGTTAAAATGTCTGTCCTACCCAAGGCAATCTACAGATTCAATGCAATGCCCATTAAATTACCAACATCATTCTTCTCAGACCTGGAAATGATAATACAGAAATTCATATGGAAACATAAACGACCACAACTAGCCAAAACAATCCTTAGCAAAAGAAACAAAGTAGGAGGTATCATACTTTCAGAATTCAAACTTTACTATAAGGCTGCAGTAACCAAAACAATGATGGACTCAAATTTGAAAACCAGTTATATCAACTGTTCTACCATAAATTATACAAATAACCTTAGATGTCAAGTATAGTTCTCTTTTCACAGAAGAAAACAGATTTCTAAGA
>CAUYQG010096425.1:0-58704 GCA_963574415.1 Tarsius wallacei
GTGAGAGTCCTTTCTGTGAGATGAGTCTCTTGGAGGCAATATATTGTTGTCCTCATGCTATTTTATCCATTTTGCCATTCTGTGTCTTTTCAGTGGTGCATTTAGTCCATTCACATTCAGGCTTATTATTGAAATATGAGGGTTTAGCTTTGTTATGATGTTCTTATAGAGTTGTTGTTGTACTCTGTTGTCTTTCTTTTGGTTTTTTTGGTTGGTTCATGTGTGTTTTTAATCTTTTTCCTGTACTCTTGTGAAGAACATTGTTGTTCTTTTTCCCTTTTCTTCTGTGTTTAATACTTTCTTAAGAGTTTCTTGTAGGGGTGGTCTGGAGGCAGCATAAGTTCTTAGGGATTGGATGTCTGGGAAAGATTTTAATTCTCCTTCACTGATGAAGCTTAACTTGGCTGGGTAGGTTATTCTTGGTTGAAATTGTTTATCTTTGAGAACTTTGAATATTGGACTCCAAGCTCTCCTAGCCTTTAGTGTTTCTGTAGATAAGTCTGCTGCTATTCTGATTGGTCTTCCCTGGTAGGTAGTCTGACCTTTTTCTCTTGCTGCTTTTAGGATTTTTTCTTCTACACCTACTTTGTTCAGGCAGATTATTATGTGCCTAGGAGTTGGTCTTCTCATTTGTTGTCTTGTTGGGGTTCTCTGAATCTCTTGTGTTTGAATTTTCGCATCATTGATGAGGTGAGGGAAGTTTCCTTGAATACTTTTGTGGAATGTTTGTTCCAGGGTTATCTCTGTCTCTCTTTCTGCCTCAGGAAGTCTAAATACTCTTAGGTTCATTCTCTTGAAGTAATCGCTCATCTCTTGAAGGTTTTGTTCTGTCTTTTAAAGCTTCTTTTCTATGTTTTTGACAGTTTGGTTTAGTTCTATGTTTTGGTCTTCAAGTTCTGAGATTCTGTCTTCTGCTTGGCTAATTCTGCTTTCCATGCTTATTAGTTTGTTATTTATTTCAATCACAATATTCCTTACTGCTGTTATCTCAGTTATCAACTCCTTCCTATTTTCCTCTTGTCTCTCCTTCATTCTTTTTCTTCTCTCTATTAATGTCTTGATATCTGGCCAGTCATTCTGGGGGCTCTTCATTGTTTGCATTCCAAAGTCTGTTTTCTCAATAGCTGATCTCCCAGGGGTCTGTGTGAGACGTATATTCTTCTTTTGCTATTTTTTCATTTGTGTAGATTTGCCTCCCTACTTTTCCCTTTTTTTTCCCCTCTGTCTTCTTTAAATCTGTTGTTCAGGGGTGGCAGGGTTGCTTTTGCTTCTGTTTGCTCAATCTCCTATTCTTCCTTATGTGAATCCTCTGGCTTTGTTCGTTTCTGAAGCTAGACTGTAGGTTGGGGGTTATACCTTTTGCAGCTTTGAGATTTATTTGAGGGGGGAGCTGTGATTCAAAATTTATCTGTAGATCCCAGTATCCCCTGACAGGTAGATGGATATGCTGGATCCTGCTTCCCACTGCCTTATAATCTGTTCATGAAGTAAGGGTATTGGTTTACTTCCTGAACATAAAATGATATAAGAAAAGGGAAGGAAATGGAACAGGGAGGGGGGGAAGCGGAAGGTGGAGACAGAGGAGAGTAGAAGGGAAAACAGACAAAGGTACCCGCAAATAAATGAAAATAGACCCAAAGACAGATAAGAGTAAGAGAAAACAAAAACAAAAACAAACAAACAAAAACAACAGCGATAACAACAAACATACAATCATACAGACACACAATCTGACCAACCTCCTTAAGATGTACTATTCCCTTATACATATATGAGGTCTTAGCTCCCAAGTTGGAGGTTGGGCAGAGCTGGGTGGGTGAGGCATTGCAGGTCTCTGCCTGGTCACAGGGCTCCAGATGATCTCTGGTTCTACTGCAGCCGGGTCCAACTGGGGGAGGCAGAGTGTGAGACAACCGGGTGATGTAGGTTGGCATGTCACTTGTGGCTTGGGCCTCTTTTTCTTTCTTTGTTCTTAGGTCCCAAACTGGAGGCTGTGCAGAGCTGGGTGGAGCTCATGGGGCAATGCAGGTCTCTGTCTGGTCTCGAGCTCCAGATGTTCTCTGGTCCCACTGTGGTCTGGGGCGAGTTTTGGGAGGTGGAGTGTGAGACTGCCGGGTGTTGCCGGTCACCGTAGTGGTCAGGGTGGCTGGTGGGGGGGGGTGTAGCCGAAAAGGGAGCCTGGAGTTCCATGGGGAGGGAGCTGCGGGCCTCCCTGGGCGGTGGAGGCTTGGGGCAGGGCTGGGCGCTGCAGCCAGGGAGGGAGCCTGGAGTTCTGTGGGTGGTGAGTGGGGTGGGGTGCTTCAGTCCCGGAGGGGGCCTGGAGCACTGAGGGGTGGGTGCCTAGGGCCTCCGCGGGTGGTGGCAGCTTGAGGCGGGGCTGTCAAAAGACTGGAGGTTTGGTAGTGCTGTGTATCTTCACATCCCAGGACTCTTTCTTTTGTTCCAGACACGTGATCAGGTCTGGCTTAGAGACAGCAAGGCCACTAATACAGATAGAAGGATGCAGGTCAATTCACAGTAGAGAATGCATCATGTCAAAATGAGACATCTTTAACTTTTTCTTTACTATGTTAACAAATCAACAACTTTCCTTTGATAGCAGGAATCTGAAACTCATTCATGCAAAGCAGAGATCCCCAGAAAACATTCTTTCCTCCAAACTTATTCCCTTCTTAGATGTAAGCAAAAAACATACTGTTCTTGCCTCCAGCAGTCCTGTCTGATCGCATCTCCTGTCACTCTCCCTCCCATGTTTTATCCTGGCACACTAAGGCCCTGAGAATAGAAAGGAGTTGCCCACAGTCACTCGGAAAGTCTTGCAGAGCCAGGACTTCTGCTTTCCTTGTGGCCTTCTGTTCCAGTGCAGGGACTATGTGTTTCCATGGGCTTTGCACAGACAGGTACCTAGATGTCACAACCAAGGGAGTTCCCCACCAGGATGCCAGATGGGTCCATGTTCTAGGTGCTTGTTGGTTGTCTCAAATCCTCCTAACAGTCCTGGAAGATAGGTATAAGTATTCCCTTTTCCATGAGACTATTGTGAAACCAGGAGGCCAAGAAACTTGCCCAGGGTAAGCAGGTCAGACCATGTCACGGCCCTGTTTGAAACCCTCTACCGGCTTCTCTAATTAGACTACAAGGCTCTCTAGGACCTGGCTCCCTGCTATCCCTCAGACCTCATCTTCCAGGATTGCCTCCTCCACCCTGGTCCCTCAGCCACATTGTCCTGCTTGAACTCACCAAGTGTGGTCTGCCCTCAGGGAGAGACATGATAGAGACGTTAGGGTCTACTGAGGTGACTCTGCTGTTGCCCTGGCCACTTGGGTCTGTGGCCTCCCTCCTGAAGTGACTCTGCTATCCTTCCTCTGCCACCATTTCCCGTGGTCATGAGTTAGGCTTGTCACCAGTACTGTGCCCTTCCCATAATCTCAATTCTAAGCACCCACCCACCCTCATCTCCAGCTCATCCCCCGTAGACTGTTCTTGAACCTCACCACATTTACATCCCATTGCTCCTGCCACCTTTCACAGTCCCTGGCCCACTGTAGCCCCTGCTTACTTCTTGCCCGCCCATCATTATAATTACACCCTCCATAACATGCTTGCCTCACTTGCCCTTCTCTCCCTCCATCATACCCCCCTGACTTGGGTAAAATTCCACTCAACCTGTCCCATGCCTGCACCCACGGAGCTGAAGAAGACCGGGGAAAAACACACGCCACTGTGGTGATGGTGTCACTCTAAATCCATGGCCACTCACCTCTGTGGCGCCTTGGCAGTGATGCCTGCCTACCTGGTTTTTCCCTTCCAGCCTATTCACCCTCTCACATCCTGAGTGACCATTTCATATCTTCTCTCTCCTCAAACCCCAAAGCTCCTTCCTCATCTAATTTCACTGAGAAAATAGAAGTCATAAGAAGAGTCCAACAGGCACCCACAGTCACACTTATGAACCTTCCTGGGCCTGAACCATTCATTGTGTTCTTTCTGGTGTTCCTGTGAGTGAATTCTCCACACTCCTGGGTAGGGCCAGCCTCTCCATGTGTGCCTGTCGCCTCTTGCGTGCTTAAGGACATGGCTGCAGTCATCATCATCATTCTCTCCTGCACCACACATTTCCCCTTCTCGATCAGGTTGTTCCTGTCAGTGCATACACGTGCTCCTGCAGAATCCCATCTTGACCCCAAGCCTCTCCAGCTGCTGGTCTGTCTTCTCTTTTTTATAGTGAAACCCCATACAAGAGATGTGTACTGTGGGGGGACAACCCCCAAAACCCAGACTTAATTTCTAAAAAATTGTGTATGTATTCTTACATGTTTAAACTTCAGTCACCTTCAAAGCACTCTCTGATGCAATACACCTATCAAGACGCTTTTCCCACTGCTCAAAACAGTTTTTAAACTTGTAAATTTTGATGCCTTTTAGTGCTTCTGCTGTTTTTTTGTTTCACCTGTTCCACATCGGCAAAACATTTCCCTTTGAGGACTTTGTTCATCCAGGAAAACAAGAAAAAGTCACTCAGGGTGAGATCATCGAATAAGGAGGGTGGAGCATGGGGGTCATGCTGCTTTTGGTTAAAAAGTGCTGAACACTCAGTGTGGTGTGGGCAGGTTGTTCATGTAAACCACTCATCATGAAATGGGCAAACGTGTTGAAAGAATCTCCAAAAAAAGTTCACTGAAGCGGAACACAGCCTCTCACGACTTCACTAGCTGATACCTGGCTACCGATGGGTTCCTAGCGGGGGGAACCTGTACTACTTGTACCTAGTGAGGGAAGCCTGTACTACAAGGGGCTCACCCTCCAAAAGATAATTCTGCTTGGTTTTGGATCCTCCTCGTATTTATCACAGTGTCCAAAACTCAATTTCTGATTTCCTCCTCCTCTTACAACTTTCCCCGCAGCAGTCAGTGGCATCGCCATCCTTCTAATTGCTTGGACCAAACACTTTGGAGTCATTCTTGGCTTTTTTTCCCTCTTTTACGCCGACATCTAGTCCATCAGCAAATCTGCTGACTTTACCATCAGAGCACAAACAGCATGGAGTCGTTTCTTACCACTTCTGCTGCAGACACCCAGGTCTAGTCCACTCTTTCTTTCATATAAACTGGATTTGTCAATAGCCTCCTAAGTGGTTTCTGCTTAATCTCCTGCCTCCTGCCATCTGTTTTCAACCTAGCAGCCAAGAGATCCTTTAAAATATGTCAGCCCAAGACGCTCGTCTTTTCAGATCCTCCAGGAACCGCCCCGTTTCACAAAGCCCACAAGACCTTTCCTTATCAGGCTCTGGGTGACCGCTCTGACTTCATCTCCTGCTACTTTCCCCTAATCGCGCGGCTCTAGATGCACTGGCCTCTTGCAACCGCCACAGGGCCTTTGCAGATGCTGTTCCTTGCCTGGAACACTTTTCCCCAAGTGTCTGCATGGCCTGCTCCCTTGCTCTCCACGAGTCTCTGCTCTGATGTTCCCTAATCAATGAAGCCTTTCCTGACCATCTTTGGTACAGTAGCCCCCTCCTGACCCTGTGTCTCTCTACCCTACTATGCATATTTTTTTCCCCAAGGCATTCTTATACTTGCTGTCTTTTCCCCTATGGAATGCAAGCTTCGTGAGGACTGGGACTTCGATGTGCTCACGCCCATCCTCTAGTGGCTGCACTAGTGGACTGATGGTTCGTTCCCTTCATTTCCCAGATGGGGAAGCTGGAAGACAGGAGCGAGCACAAGGATGATGCTCCACCAATAGGCCACTACGTATACTAGTGCCCTTGGGTCTTGACTACTCTCTCCCTGTTCTGTCTCCATGGTAGTGCGTATCAGCAGCTGCCCTGTTTCACGTTTTCCCATTCACTTATGGTCTGCTTCCCCAACAGAACGTCAGCTCTTACTCCTTCTGCATCTAGTACAGAGCCTAGGAGGTACATGACAAACGTTTCCTGAGTGAATGATGTTTGAGGGGGCTGGATGGGACTGAGGACTGGTTGACTCCTGAGGGCGTCCTTGTCCCCTAATGCAGTGCTTTTCAAATGCTGGTGTGCATCATACTGGGGGTTGTTAAGTGTACCAAGCCTTGCTGATTTGAACTGTTGACAGACATAAAGAGTTGTCCAACAGAGAGGGACCCACATTATAGGATGTTCCACATCACTGGCTGGGGGGAAAACCATGGTTCTGCCCAGATGAAGTGTGGGTGGTTGCTTTTGAGCCCCATCTCTCCTTCTGATTGTCTCTTTCTAATGGACCTAATCTACCTTTTCTCTGACACATATGCCGTTTTTTTTCCCTGGTCCCCTCCCCTAAGGCCTGCTTTTTCCTCTCTTTGGTTCAAGGCAGTGTTTATCCTTTTTATTTCCCAAATTGATCTTCTTGCCTAAATTCATGGCAGGCAGCAGGTTTTGTCTTGTGTGCCCAGCAGTTAGAGTCTCTGTAAAATTCTGAACATAAAGACTAGGGGAGAAGCAAGGTCTGCCTAGTGCTGGGGGTCTGGAATCTGTCAAGAGCAGGGGCTACCCTGACACAGGCTGAGCTGTCTGTCAGGCATCTCCTCAGCCTCCAGCCATTTGACAATCTGATGGCCTGGCCAGGGGGGCCAGGCAGCACCTGCTGTGTGTTTTTCAAATGAAGAAGCCATGCTTTTAGGGGGAAAAACAGGACCAACCCACTCTTGTTTTCCATTGCCAGAGCCTATCTCAGCTGGGCCTTGGGCAAATCAACCCTGTCTCCTGGTTTCCCCAGCTGAGAAATGAAGGAAATGAATGTTGGCTTTTTGTTTATGTTTTTTCTTTTGCGATTTTTAAAGCTTCCTATTCTGTGGCCCCAAATCTAGGGCCAAACCGAACATTCCCCAGCTGGCCTTGGGTGAGTCAGTTACCTAGTTACCTGAATTCACTCCCTATCTATGGAATGGGCTGACTACTCCAATCTTAGCTTAGCCATAGGGCTATTGTAAGAATAAGAGTAATGATTGTGAAGGTGATGTCAGGTGTAATAAAGCTTATGTAAACATGAATTCTTTTTTTTTTTTGACTTTTATTATAAAGATGTGGGGTACATTTCAGGGTTAGGTATATAAACACTGATCATGCAGGTTCCCTTGTTGATGAGGTATGCCCCTCCCATTCCTAGCAGTTTCCCACTACTGTCAATCGCTTTCTTACAGCATTATAATTATGGTCATTCTTATTCAGCCTTCCTCACAAGGACATTGCGAGGACCAAAATCTGACTTAAGAATTCATGTTCACTCATAAATGGACCTTGAACATGGATTCTTAAGTCGGATTTTGGTCCTCACATTGTCCTTGTGAGGAAGGCAGAATAAAAGAATGACCATAATGAATGCCAGTAGTCTTTTCTTTGTACACTAAGCCAGAAGGAGGTTTTGATTTAAAATGGTAAACAGTGATTCATGTTTCTCCCCTCAGGGCTTAAAGAAGACGTTTGTGACCATGGATCAGGAGCGCCCACGCTCTTATTACAGCGTAAACAGCAGAAACGATCTTCGCAAGCTTTTGCATCTTGGATTTCTCTATAAGGAGAACAAGGTGTGTGCTTTCTAGGGTGGGGCATGGAGACCTGACACTGAGATTGGGCTGCCGAAGTGCTCAAGGGTCTGGCAGTGGCAGGGAGCCTTGGGGGAGCTCCTGGCCTGCCACACCTACGGTCAGAGATACAGCTCTGGCCAAGTGTGGATGGATCCCAAACCTGAGTGGTGCCGCCCATGGCAGGTTGTGTGTGTGGTTGTCAGAGCCTGGGGCTGTGCTCAGCCCCTACAGTTACCCCCTGTGCTCCCTCCTCCTCACAAATGGCTATTTTTAGTAAGACTGTACTTAAGAATATAGTATTCAGTCATGCTAAAATTTTCCACTCCCTGTCTGCGTTAGATTTTCCTTCTTGAGTTCTGAGGAATATGTTTGTTAGTCTTTAGTCGCCTGTGACATATAATTCAGGCAGGAGTAGGAACTGGGTTTTATTACTCAAGGTGGGTTGGCGTCAGAAAAGCAAATGGAGCGACTTTTCCTTGAGTGGGAGGGGTCCTTTCCTGACCCCCCTCCCCGACTGGATCTCCCCTCACCTGCTGGTACAGGCTTTCTTGTGTGTTTATCACTTTGGTACTAGAATATTTGTGTGATTATTTAATTAGTATCTCCCTCCCCCACTACCTCCCCCCAGCAGAAAGCCAGAAATGGAATCTTCTTTGTTCACTATTATATCCCCATATTTAACATGTTGTCTGATGACATAATGAAGTCAATATTTATTTGTAGAATAAATGAATGAATGTCAGAAAGAATGAATGAATCTATGATTCTGACTTCATTGCTCCTTCTGTTAGGAAGACAGAATCCTCTAATTTGATTAAAGAATGGACTCTCCATCGAGTGTTGCCTTGTGGTGGGGGCACAGTGTCAGAGTCAGAAAGAAAATGATGATGGGTCATGTAGTTCAACATTTTTCACAGTTTTACAAAAAAAGCAATACGATGAGATCTCCTGTAGAAGTCCAACATGTACAACAAAGAAGGGAAGCTGCCCTGTCTGAAGTGGGGTAGAGGAGGTCCTGCCTCCTGCCCACCCTTCAGGGCCCAGCTAAGCAGCTTTCCAACTGCTGGTCTGATTCTTGTCCCCTCCTCCTCAGGGGGAGCTGTGAACCAGAGAAAATTGGCTGTCTGAGGTCTCACAGTCAGTTACCGGGCAGGGATAAAGCCAGACCCAGGTGTTTTGATTCCCAACCCTATCATAGGAAATCGTGGTCAAGCAAATTTAAATTGTAACCCTTTTATCAAGTGAGATCTTAGCAGCTTGGGTTGATATGGAGGTAGGACCAAGGCTATTTCTGAGACACCCCGAGCAACCTCTGACCTGCTTGAAAACCATGCAAATATATATCATAGGCTAGGCTTCCCCAGATAAAGTGAAGGGTGGAATTCCAGACAAACCTACAAACTTAAATCACCTGGCACCCACGGGAGTGCTCAGGCTGCCAGACGTTCCTGTGCCCTTTTGAGAGGAAACAGACAGTGGCAGCCAGGGGAAGTCCTCGGGGTCCTGGGGTGACACTCAGGCTCTTCTGTCTCCTGAGTGCACTCAGCTGAAGTCCTGTAGAAAGAACGCTGTTGACCCAGACAGTGTATACTCTGTGATCTTCCATCTGCTGTATTCTGAGGCAGGAGAGTAACCGTGCATCTTAGGAAGATTTTTCAAAGAGAATGAGGCAGCCACCCAGAAGATTCAATGAGCCATTCTGGTTACATTGGGATTTTTACGTAAATGCACCTTTCCTCATTTCTCAGAAGTATCTTTGCCATTCAAGTTCATTTTGCTCCCTCGCCGTAATATCGTCTCTCTAAGGTAGCTCCCTAAGACACTTAAGACATTTTCATTAGCTCTTGATAAGCGCACTGATTATTTGATTTAGATAGTAGTCATTAGCTGTGATACAATGAATGGAAGCCTATATTTCACAGAAAAATGTACTCATTTGTCTACTTATTGCGTGATAATTTTGACATTCACTTAGCACAGAGCTAGCATGAGCCTAGGAAAGCCTTGCAATTTAATATTAATATTTCCAGTAACTTATTTTTCTCTATTAGAAAATGCCTATGTAAAATCGAAATTTTGAAAAACAGGTAAAGGCTGTGTCTATTGTGAGCCAAGTGATGTGAAAAGCATAAGGTATAAATCAGGCAATTTATGGCCCTGAATCTCTCTTACTGAGAGAAAAAGCAAGGCTGAAATAAATTACATAAAATCCTTCCCTCAACTCTCTTCATTGTAAGCTTCATTTAATCTTAGATAAAATGGTTTTAGTTTTCATCTCATACTAAAAAAATAATGACAAAACTGTCCCCGATTTTGACTGTGATAAATCTGTTGAATTTGGCCATCGCCCATGGGCTGTGGCTCTTAGTCTTGGAGGTCTGCTGTATAGATGAGAGGAGTAGAAAGGGAGAGGACTTGGCATGCCCAAGGGTCCCCTCTGTCAGGCTCCTTGTCAAATGTAGTGCTACTCTGATTGCAGTCGCTGAATGTCCCGTCTAGCCACAGCTCAGCAGGACCTGGGTGTTTCTGGATGAGTGGGTTGAGGCCCAACACATGGCTGGGCCCCTGAGGCCAGCCTGTGGATTATTGCTTGGATAGCTTGTCTGTTCGGATTATTTAGGAGAAATTTAAAAGAAACCAGGTCTTTTTGCTATTTGCTATTCTGGCTTAGTAAGTCTCAGTAGGGTATTTTTTAAAAACTCCAAAAGGAATATTTGGTACAGGCAGGGCTGGAAAATACATTATTTATTTCTATAGCCTAGTCCTAAAGAATTTAATTTGCCTGTTTTTTAAAAATCAGGGTGTAAACTGAGTGAGGCCTGACTGCCTCCCATCTCTTCGCATTAGCCTTCTGCTTCTGTTGCCTCTCATCGCTGGCGTCCAGTGTTAGATGCAGAGCTCACAAACTAAGGAAATATTCAGGCCCCAAATGCTCATGAATCTGTGAAGTTAGTGCTCCCTACAGACTTAGGTTTTTTTTTTAAATGAAAGGATATATATTTTATAAAGTTATTCCTAGGAGCAAAAAGTCAAGAGGAAATTTGCTTGGGCAATCCTCTGTTCATATCACATTTTATTATAATTGTTCATTGAATTGCCTGACTCATGCATTGGTTGCTAGTTTTTTTAGAGTAGAGATTGTGTCTTTTTATCTTTGTATCCCTATCCAGTACAGTACCTGACATATATAATAGGCAGCTAGTGAATGTTTGCTGTAAGAACGTATGAATGAGAGAGTTGATAAACTTATGGTAAGAGTTGGAATAGCTGTCTTTTTCACCATTTCCCTGAAGCTGTACATACAAGTAATGATTATTTTCCCTCTTCCAATGATAGGCAAAGGAAAAGCCTCTAAGAACAAACCTTGAACTCATTACCAGTTACTTTCTGGATTACTTCAAAAATACAGCTAAATATTTCCCTCAAGGAATCGCAATCCCTGCAGTCTCAGTTACAAAGAAACGTGGCCTTTCAGATGAAGATGCAGAATGGATAGCATCATTTTCAGAAACAAACAATGCCAGGTATCTCTTCCCACTTTTTGAGTTTTCTGTTGTTGCCATAAGAAATACTAGAAACTTAGTGGCTTATCAGTCAGTGTTCTCCAGAGAAACAGGACCATTAGGATGTGTGTGTGTGTGTGTGTGTGTGTGTGTATGTGTGTGTGTGTGTGTGTGTGAGTATTTGTGTATGTAAGGGCTGGCAAGCCTAAAATCTGTAGGACAGGCTGGAGACTGGAAACCAGGTAGGATTTTGATGTTACAATTTTGAAGAAGAATTCCTTCTCCTTTGGGAAGCCTCAGATTTTGCTCTAAAGGCCTTCAACTGATGGGATGAGCCCAACCCACATCATTGAGAAATAATCTGCCTTACTTAAAGTCAACTGACTGTAAATGTTAATTTCATTTATAACATATCTTCACTGCAACATTTAGACTGATAACATGACTAAACAACTGGGTACCACAGCCTGGCCAGGTGGACTTATAAAACCTAATCATCACAGTGGCCTAAAGCAATATGAATTTATTCTCTTATGGTTCTGTATATCAGAAATCTAAAATCAGTCAGACATGGCAAGATGTCAGCAAGGTTGGTCCCTTCTGGTGGTTCTGAGAAGAAAATCCATTTATTTTTCTTTTTTTAGCTTCTAGAGGCTACCTACACTCCTTGGCTTGTGGTCCCTTCTTCCATCTTAAAGTATATCATGGCCAGGCACGGTGGCTCAAGCCTGTAATCCCAGCACTTTGGGAGGCTGAGGCGAGAGGATTGCCTGAGCTCAGGGGTTTGAGACCAGCCTGGGCAACTTGGTGAGACCTTGTCTCTAGAATAAATAAATAGATAAATAAATAAAAAACCGGGCATGGTAGTATGCACCTGTAGTTCCAGCTACTTGGAAGGCTGAGTAAAAGGATCGTCTGAGCCCAGTAGGTCGAGGCTGTGGTGGCTGTGAGCGTACCACTGCACTCCAGCCCCGGCGACAGAGTAAGACTCTGACTTAAAAAAAAGAAAAGAAAAAAAGCACATCACTCCTGCCTCTGCTTGCATCATTACATCTCCTGACTTTACTACTAATTTTGGTCCTCATGTCTCCTTAAGGATCCTTGTGATTACATTGGGCCCACCAGATACTCCATCATATCTGCAGAATCCCTTTTATGATGTGAGGTGCCCTATCCATAGATTCCAGGGAAGCTGTGGACATCTTCCGGGGGCCCTCATTCAGCTTCCCACACACTGTTTTCAGAAGCTCTGTTATGGAGTACTGATATGTTCCTGTAGAGACCATGAGAACAGACACTTTGTGATGGAGAATACTTAGGATTCAGAATGTTTAATTTAAATTCTGTTATTTGTAAGGTTTGGGGACTTGATTTGTTTTGTTTCTTAAAAGCAGGTATAGTATTCTAAAAGGCAACAACACACTGTAGAGATGGGAAACATCTGAAAAGTAAGGTCTTTTGGAAATCTTAGGAAGAAAATGAGTTGACATTCTTAATTGAACCTCCATTGTCTGGAGAATAGTTATGCTAAGTTACAAGCTTCATACTCTGCACGCAGTTACCAGTAATGTTTTCTCCCAGCTCTCTTGGGAACCGCCTCCTTTCCTGAGGGTAGCCAGAGCTCAGGCATGGGTATCCAGCTGCTAAAAGGTGGGACCATGACAAGCACCTAGCTCAAGGCTTAGGATGTGCAGCACCATGAGGGAGGTAAGAAGAAGCTCCTCCTCCAAAGGCATTCACTGCCTGGCTGGACAATGAAATATTTCTGATACAATAAAAATAAAAAAGCAGTGAGGAAACAGTTGAGGCTCCCGTGTCTCACCAAGTGACCCAAGTTAAACACTTGGGTGTTCTTGCCTCACCCTCGCCTGTTGTTTTCTGTATCCTGAGTCCTGCGAACTCCTCATACCCAGTGACGCTAGACTCTTTCCCTCTTCCCTGCCCTGCTGGTGAGGGCCTCAGTTCACACCCTCATCCTCTTTTGCTGGGTAACTAACTCCCATGGCTCTTCCCTGGTCTCCAGGCCTCTAGTGACCTTCTCCTGGAATCCACTGTCGACCTAAGCTATTGTGAGCTTTCCACAAGATAAGTCTGGCCACGCCACTCCCCTGCCAAAGGTCTTCAGATGCTCCCGCAGCTTTCAGGATAAGATCCAAACTCCTTAGGATAACTTGCAGAGCTGCGTCCATGACCAGCCCCCACTGCTCCTCTGAGCATGTCCTGCCTACAGGTCTGCATGCAGGAGACTGACCCTCTGCCTGTCTATCAGTTCTCTCAGACTCAGGTGCTGCCTTCATTGGGGACCCTTCTAGACACCCCCAGGCTGCTTCCAGCCCCTTCCTCTGCTTGTCATGTCCCACTCCCAGCACAACTGCCCCTCCCATGTGTGACCCAGTGCTGGACAGGAAACCAGGCATAGAGTAGGGGTCAGTACCCACTTACACCAGAGCCTGTGTCAGAAGAGTGTTGACTTTCATGTGACTGGAGGGGGAGTTCTCGTACACTGGGTTTCCTGCTTTGTCTCCTAGGCACGCTCTCACTCTCGCTCCTTTTCACTCCTTGCTCACTCTCACTCTCGCTGTCTCTCACCTTCTTTTGCTCTCTTCCTCTCTCTCTGTCTCTGCCTCACACTCAACCTCCCCCACTCCAAGAAAAAAGCCACAGCACACCTGACCCCACTTCCCCTGACCAGCAGGAATGGCAAGTTTGCCGTGGTGTGCATGAGGCTGGGCCCTGTGTACCCATGCCTGTACTAAAGGGTTATGGTTTTCCTTAATCACTGGGGTCAAGAAGAACAAAGATGCTCTTAAGTCTTGAGGACTTAGGGAACCGATTACCAATCATCATCTCTAATTGTTGGCTTGCTTACTGTCTTATTTTGTAGGCCAGACTTGCTCTGGTGTATTTTCTCTTCCTTACCTTCCATGGTAAAGCACTGGCTGGTTAGAAGTCAACATGCCTTTACTAATGGGCTTGTTATGAGTGCCCACTGAGTGTGGAATTTATTGTTACCGATTCCTTACGGGGAGTCTGTTTTAATGGAAACACTTCTTTTCCTCAGACCTGGCAATCTTGATGGGGATGTACTTGGCAATTTCGTGTCATCCAGAAGGCCCCCATACAAAAGTAAGTCCAATCAAATGGTCCTGGATGAAGGCCCCACCTTGGCCTCCATATGGGAGAAGATGGAAGAACCCCACTCGTCGTCATCCAAGCCTTCCTTGGATGTGAAGAAGACAGGAGAGAAGACCAGGCAGAAGACTGGCCTGATCGCACAAGGCATGATGACTGGGCCCATCGCCACTTCCCCACAGGTGGGGCTGCTGTTCTTTCTATCTTTTTGAGACTGGAGGGTAAGGACTGAATGAGGCTTCTAGCACACCTGGGTTTTTTGGGGGGTACCCCATGGGACAGCCCAAGAAGGGGCCATGTGTGTGGGGATGGAATGAATACCTGCCTCTGTTTTCTCCCTGGCTCTACTATCATTGACCAATGGGGCCTTGAGTAAGTCTGTCTCCTTCCCTGCCCTCAGTTTACCCATCTTGTCCATGAGGTGGAGAACATGATCATTTATTGTTTTGCTGAGTGAGAACACACCTACCCAGCATTGTCTTTGAAGTTCAGGAGTAGGGGAGCAATCCAGGTTTGGAGAGCATCTTTTAAAAAAGATTTTAAAAACATGGTAGTCAAAAGGGAATAAAGCCCCAAATTCTTAGAGTTTCATTTGTTCTGCTTTTATTTTTTTCTCTTGAAGAAAAATAATTCTAAAATTGTATTGTTTTATAGTCTCTCTTAAGGAGGTACCATGGCAGGGTTCTGTTAGGTGGGGAGACTAAACCAAATGAGAGAAAGATGTAAAAGCAGCTTGTAGGACAAACAAACAGAAAAACAAAGCAAAAGCAAGCACTCAGCTCAAAGTGTACTATCAGACAAATCAGGGAGCCTGAGTCAACCCAAAATAGGTTGTCTGTCAACGGCCAGCCCTGCATTCTCACCAGCCATGTGTTTAGATGAGTGTAGATGTTGGCACTATTCTCCAATTCATTCGGAATCGGGACAGAAGAAAGAGGATCCTCTCCCTGCCCCCAACCTTGCCTCTGCCTCCATCTTGTGGAACTTTGGCTGAAGTTTTTATATTTCTCTTGGCTGTGGTGTCTTGTTAGACTAGCTGTCTGAGGCCCCTTAGAGCCGCTGGGATTTTGATACTCTTGTGATCCTGTAGTCTGTGTCCTGATCAAGGAAGGGAGTCTGCTGATCTCTGTGTGGTTCAGGCTACTCCTTGATGTCATGCCCCATCCTAGGTGACTTCTTGTTGAAGAAGTACTTTCATAAACTGGACATTATACAAAGGAGAGGGGCTAGGAAGGTGAAGAGTTTGGAGGAAGTTAAAGGATTTGGAGATGTTTAATCTTGTGGGAGGCTAGCAGATGTAAGAGACTTCAAATAAGGCGGTAGGAATAGCTCACCTTCATCTGAGGTGAACTCTATTAGCTTCCTAAGCTTGGTCTGTGAGTCTCCTGAAAACAGGGCTCCATCATGTTTGTGTGTAGCACGTGATGTGTGCTTGCTGGCCCTTTGCTGGGTTGAGTGGAGTAGACTTGCCTGGTGGCTCCGGAGAGCACAAGTGGCACTAGTGGATAGCGGTTGGCATAGGAGCCTCAGTCAGTCACAGCTGCCCCAGCAGTGGAACTGGTTGTTTTGGAAGGGACTCAGCTAGTTGTGTTTGGGAGTAGCTAGCTACCCTGTCTACTGGGGACACTGTAGCAGGGGTCCTGTCTGGTGAGAGTTTAGATGGCATCAGCAGTTCTCAGACTTTCAGTTTCAGGATCTCTTTAAACTCTTGAAATTATTGAGGAGCCCAAAGAACTTTTGTTTATGTGACTGTTTCTATTGATATTTACTGTATTAGAAGTTAAAATTCAGAAATTAAAAAAAATTTACTTACTAAATCATTAAAAATAATAGTAGTAATATAGATATTTCTTTTTTCTTTTGTTATGACTCAATATATTTTTAAATTTTGGGTCAGGCATAGTGGCTTATGCTTGTCATCCCAATGCTTTGGGAAACTGAGAAAGGAGTATTGCTTGAGCCCAGGAGTTTGAGCAGCCTGAACAACTTAGTGAGATTCCGTTTCTACCAAAAAAAAAAAAAAAATTATCTGGGCTTAGTGGTGTGGGCCTGTATCCTGTCTCCTTGGGAGACTGAGGCAAGAGAATTGCTTGAGCCCAGGAGTTTGAGGCTGCAGTGAACTATGATCGTGCTACCACACCCCAGCATAGGCAGCAGAGTGAAACCCTGTCTCTAAAAAGAAAACCAAAATTCCCCATCAAAACATTGAAATAAATGTGAGCTATACATACATTTAGGAAATATTTATAAAAATAAGATAATTAAAAATATGTATATATATATTTATTTTTTAAATAAGATAAAATTATATTTATTTATTTATTTTTATTTTGATCTTGAGCTGCTGGGCTTGAGCAAGGCTCCTGCCTCAGCCTCCCAATAGCTGGGACTGCAGGTACATGTCATATACCCAGCCTAAACAGTAAACATTTTTTTAAATGAAAAAAATAAGTATATTTTCCAAAACAAAAAATGAGTGAAATGAGTAGCATTGTTTTGCATTTTTTGCCAATCTCTTGAATGTCTGGCTTAGTAGAAGACAGTTCAAGCTTCGTATTTGCTTCTGCTTCAGCCTGTTGCAATATGGTGTTTTGGTTGAAGCGTGTGAAGAAAATCTGGCCTCATACAGATAAGCAGTTGGAAAAGGGAAAAGTATTTTAATAGCCCTTTTAGAAGACTAGGTATTTTTCTTTGGCACTACACTGAAACTAAACAAGCTGTAGTTTCTTAATGTGGCATCTTAAAACATATCAGTAAACTTTTTCTACTTTATCAATTTCCATTGAGCTGTCTTGCACTTTGAATTTTTTAGCCCTGCATGATTTAGTAATGTGATGCATTGATCATTTGGAAAATATTAGTTATTGAGTTATACAGATCTTCCAAAAGTGGACACCTTTCAACATACAAAAAAAAATTGCACCAAAAAATTACATTTGTTGATGTCATTACCCAACTCATCAGAAAAATCTTTTAAGTATTGCAAAGCCCTCGGGCTCACAGTGGCAGATATGCGTTTTCCAAAATTCTGATTTTTACCTGACAGCCTGCATTCTGTCACCGGCAATACACCATTTGTTTCCCTCGAAGTGAGAGGCTCAATTGATTTTCAAGGAAATGCCTGCCAAATACCCAAGCCTGAATCACCACAGTTTGTCTGTCAGTGATTCCATGAAAACACTGCCAAGTTCCTCCCAACTTAGTCACACAGTGCTTACCGCCATCCTTCGCACTCAGTGTCTCTCCTGCTTGCCCACACAGAATATTGAAAGATGTGTGCAGGGTCTAGAGTGAAAAAGCCTAATAATAATTTTTATGTTTCAGCGGGGACAGTCCTCACTGAAATTCATATCTTATTCATTTGTTTCTATTGCGAGTGCAAGGTGATAAGGAATGCCACGGGTAACAGTGGAATTTGGTGCCTACCTTGACTATGCCCAGGGCAGCAGTTTTTTCCATTATTACTTAGCACACAAAGTTAACACAGCTATTTAGTAGGAAAACAGTTGAGTCCTGGAAGCATCTGGAGACTCCTTGGGACTGGTGGCTTGCCCTCTGAGAGCCGGTGGACCAGACAGACACCAGAGTCCTATACTACCCTGGCATTCTGACCAGCAAGTATGTGCAGTGGGGACCCCTTCATGCCTGCATGTGAGGGAGATGACTTGGACCTGCTTCACTGCTAAGGGCATTTTGCAGACTTCTCCTTTTGGTCATTTTTTGGGGAAGTGAGGTTTTCCTCTGGGGCATATGAATCCTATGAAGGACATTGAAGGATGGGTTGCTGTAGAATTTTCTGGAAAGCGTTTTGTGGGCCTTTGAGTACTTTGGCTACACTTATTGGTTACTCAAGAGAAAAGAGCCAAGGATTACCAGGTATTCTACGAGGTCAGCTTTCCTTAAGAATGACTGTAAGAGCCTGGGCTCCAGCAGCAGTTCCGGCTCCCCTAGGCCAGGAGTTTGTAGTTTAAGTCTCCTTGGGAATGGTGACTAATGTCTTCCTCTCTCTGTGCCCGGGATGCCCGGTGGCTTTTGGAGGAGGCTTATAGTGCCTAGTAATTTCCACCAGGCCAGAACACTACAAAATTAGCTTTCCTTATTCCAGCCCAGGCTTTGCCATTTGGTCCTAGATAATTTTTGGAAATGTTGAGAGGTCCAGAATTTTAAACCAGGGAAAATTCCTGGGGGTCTATTTTTGTCCCCCTATCGCCTCCCACATTAGTAACAGCATGAGTCCCATTTCATCAGCTAATCTTTGCTAGTAAGAGAGGATATTTGGATATTTCAGTTCATTCCACTGGAATTCCTTCATTTCAAAACCTAAGCAAATCTTGAGCACTTTCTATGTAGGGGCTGCCAAGTTGGGAGCTCCATAGACACCAGAGACATGTGAAAAGTGGCCTCTGCAGTGCCTGGCCTGCCATCAGAAGGGGCTAAGACCTTGTTTAAATGGGATGGGCAAATAAGCATAGCAGTGGTGAGCACTGGCTGACTGCTACGACATGTCTGGCTCTGTGCTAGTGCCTTACATGTGTCTCATGTCATCCTCACCACGGTCTTGTGGGAGGTGAGCACTACAGGCGCCCCATCTCTCATTCAAAATCTTTGGACCAGATGTGTTTTGGAATTTTGAATGTATTTTTTTAATTTTAGAAAGAAAGTGCAGTGTATGAACCATACAGCACATAACACCTGTAACAGGGTTTAGGGTAGCAAATACGCGACCATTTCTGCAACTAAACGTGTGAATATTCATACTTTTAAAAGACTGTAAGTTAGAAGGTCTTTGCCACAGGATTCCCAAAGAAATTTCATTTTCAGAGGTTTTGGGATTTAGAAATGACAGGTAGTGATTGCGGACTGGTTATATTACAGGTAAGGAAGTGAGGGACAGAAGTTAAATAGTTTGCCACAGGTGGCCCGGCTGGTAGGTGGTGGTGACGCGGGAATTAGAAACTGGAGCGACAGCTTTACCGGCTGCGTGAACCTGCTCTCTGTGAGGGGTGTGAGAGAGAGACTGGGGCCTGTTCTGGGGCTCATGCATGTGGGGTGTGTATCAGTGACAGCATCACAGAAGAGGGAGCATTTGAGTAGGACCTCTGAACAGGTGGGATTTTAAGAGGAGTCAGGGAAGGGAACAGATATTTCTGGGGGAGGGCACCTCATGGGCAAATGCTTGAAGTGGGATGAGGTGTTTTTTCAGCTCTCCTAGAGGGGAGTCCTCAATGCTTTTGTTCTTGCCCTGTTTAGGATACTTTCCACAAACATTCTCTGAGTCAATCCCCGGCTTTGAGCAGCACCGTCCAAATCCAAGAGGAGCAGAGCTGGAAGGGGCCTGATCTCTCCACTTGCACCCCACCCTGTCCAATGCCACAGGAGGTCCTGGCTTCAAGCAATGGCTCCACTTCCAGAAGCCTCCTGGGTCAGTTTAGCGAACTGACCTTGGAAAAGCCGAAAACCACCCCCAGCAACCCTCCCTCCCTGCTCAGCAAAGGACTACCCCAGCCGGAGAGGGCCAGACCGAGAGATCTTTCAGAGGACAGCCCAGCAGTGGACAGCAAACCAGATGCAGACAGGACGGCTTTGAAGCTCTACCAACTTGGTGCGAATTCCAGGATGACCCGGAAGAGACAGGAGAGAGCCTTCAAGCGGCAGTACAGCCAGCCTCAGTCTGCCAGGTGAGCGTGCTGTGCAGACATGATGACTTTTCAGAAAGAAGTGCCACCTCTCACATGTCCAGTCCCTAGTGGCTCCCAAGGGGCCTTCTTAGGCTCCTTGATCTCTCATAGTGAGCTGATGAGGTAGGAAAGGCAAGGTTGATCACAGCCAAGCAGGAAGAAAACTGAGCCAGAGTTCATACACCCAGGAAGCTGAGGGAGGTTTCCTCAGCCCCTTTCACTTCTTCCCAAAGCTGAAGAAGGCCTTAGCAGACAGTCCTAAAACAAGCCTGCAGAGAAGGGCCAGGTGACGTGGGCAAGAAGTGTTTCCTGTGGGAGGCCATGGATATGATGTATCAGCTCCCGCAAGGCTCCTTTTAAACGTATTTTAATTTTATTTTTTACCCCACCCATCCTTTCTTTTATTTTTTTCACAATAGGCCTACAATGATGGTACCTACACTGATTAATTTTTGAGTGTTAAACCAACCGTATATTCTCAGAGTAAAAACCCTACTTGGTGTAATATACTATCTTTTTATATATTGTTGGATTTGATTTATTATATTGTGTGTAGGGTTTTTGTGTATATGTTTATGAAGGAGATTGACTGGCATATTTCCTTCCTGTAATAGCATTGTCAGATTCTGGTACCTAGGATATGCTAGAAGTTGTCCCTTTTTTTCTGTCCTCTTGAAGAGTTAGTGTAAGATTGGTAACATTTATTCCTTAAATAGTTGGAAGAATTTACTGGAGAAACCATCCAAACATTGAGTTAAAGGTTTTAAATTATGTACTCAATTAAATTTTTTTAAATTTAAAATTTCTATTTTTTGAGTGTTAGTTTTGGCAATTTGTATTTTTTCAAGGAATTTGATCATTTTACCTATATTTTAAATTTACTGGTATAAGATTATATAACTACATTGTCTGTTTGTTATCACTTTAAAGTTTGTAAGATCTGCAGTGCCTTCTCTGTTTCATTCCTGATGTTGGTAATTTGTGTTCCCTTTTTCTCCCTCTTGACTCGTCTTACTAAGAGTTTATCAGTTGTGTATTTTTAGAGTACCAACTTTTGACTTTATATGTTTATTTTCTCTTTTATTGATTTCTGCCCTTTTTAAAAATTATTTCCTTCATTCTACTTTCTCTGAGTTTAATTTGCTATTATTTTTCGAATTCATTGATCAGGCTCTTAACTGGTTCTCAACTTTCTTCTTTTGTAATATCTCTTCTCTAAATAGTGCTTTGTCTGTATTCTGTAAGTTAATTTGTTATATATTCATATAATTTAGTTCACATATTTTCTAATTCTCATTGTGGTTTCTTTTTTTGACCCATAGGTTATTTAAACGTGTATTGACTAATTCACAACATGTGGGTATTTCTCTGGTTATCTTTTTGTTTTGATTTCTAACTGATATTATATTTATACTTTATGATTACAATCCTTCTCTATTTGTTGAGATTTCCTTATGATCCAATATATATTTAAAGTTTATTTCTTATAAGCAGTACATATTAGAATTTTTAATCTATTCTGATAAAAATTTTTGTTTTAGATGGAATAATTATGGCATTTACATTTTCCCTTTACTTGAAGAACTCCCTTTAATATTTCTTTCTTCTTCTTCTTCTTCTTTTTTTTTTTTCTTAGGGCAGAGACGGTTTTATTCATTGTTATATCTCTGTCTTTAGTATTTCTTTAGCAGGAGTGTTAAAAATTTTTTTTCTAGATTTTGTTTGAAAATGTCTTAGTTTTACCTTTATTTTTGGAGGTGTTTTTTAATGGGTATAGAATTCTAGATTAGTGGTTTATTTTTTCCAGTGCTAAATACGTCATTCCATTGCCCTCGACTTTCATCATTTGTTGGTAAGTCAGGTGACATTTTATTGTTGCTCCTTTGAAGGCAACGTATTTTTTTAACCTCTTTCTGCTTTTCTCTACCTGCTAACCCTGCCAGCTTTATACAATTTTTTTTCCTTTGATTTCTAATGCTTTGCCTATGGTGTGCCTAAGTGTGGTTTCTTTGATGTTTCTGCTTGGGATATGTAGTTCTTTCTGAAGTTTTGAGTTGATATCTTTTATCAGTTTTGAAAATTATCTTTTTGACTATTGCTTTTGTCCCATCTTCTCTTTTCTGTCTTTGAACTCCAGTTACACATACCATAGATCTTTTCACTTTGTCTGTGTTCTGTAGCCTTTTCCTATATTCTTCTGTTTTTTCCCCATCTTTCTTTCTCTCTGTACTTCCAGCTGGATATTTCCTCTTGATCTACCTTCTAGTTCATGTTTCTTCTATTATGTATGGTTTGCTATTATACTTACCTAACCTTAATTTCAGTTATCTTATTTTTCCATTTTTCTTTTTAAAAATAGATTTCGGTCTTTTTTTTTTAATTTTTAAAATACGTTCATTTATTTTCTTAATAATATTAATCGTTGCAATTTTTAAGTCCCCATCTAGTAACTCTGATACCTGGGTCACCTCTGGGTCTGTTGTTATTGTCTGTTTTTCGAGTTTTGATCCCCTTGTTCCAGTTCTTGGCATTTCTGGTAATTTCGATTGAATTCCAGACATTGTACATGAATAATTGCACAAGATCTGGCTAATGTTGCCTTCCTCCAAAGAGAATTTAATTTCCTTTTGGTAGTTATTGATCTCTTGTTAGTTTTAGATTTTGTAAAATATCTCCTGTCATTTTATTATGTGTCTAATAGTTTGGTCCATTATGTTCTTTCTTGAGCAGAAATGCTCAGCTTTGGCATAATCAATCTCTTGTTTAACATATAGTTTGCATTTTAAAAGTTTTCTTTATCAAGTTCCTTCTTGCTTTTAGGTTTCAAAGATATTCTCCTATGTTCTTTCTATTATAGTCTTAGCTTTCACATTTGGGTATTTAATCTTTTGTACTTGATGAAATGAAAAGATCTACTTTATTTTTCTCTGTATAGTAAGGCAGTTTTTCCAGCACCATCTACTCTACAACTTGTTCTTTCTCCATTGATTTATGAAGCCACCTTTGCTCTCTACTAAGTTCTCACATAGACATAAGTCGGTCTCTGAGCTCTCTATTCTGTTTCATTGTGTTTTTTGTCCACTTATTTATTTAGTTTTTTTTCCCCTAAATCCACATGAGCATACTTTTGATTATTATAGCCTTGTATTTCTAGCTTAGCCTCTTGGTAGGGCCAGTCTTTCCCCTCTCTTTTAGGATCGGCACAGCTACATGCAGGCCTTTATTCTGTCTATAGGCCTGTTCTTCTGTTTATCTGACATGTCTGTCTTGTTCCTGCATGAGGGAGAACTAGCTCGTCCCCTTGCTGTGGAGGCCCTGCTCCCAAGTCATCCTGTGACTGTCTCTTTCTGATGAGTCAGGTGTTCTGTCCTCTGAGTGGTTTCCTTTGACTAACTTCACCTCTCCATCCTGTTTTATTATTTTCATGGTACCTCTTCACTTGAAATGATTTTATTTATTTATTTATCTTTTATTTGTCTCTTCCACAATAGATTTTAAGTGTCATGAGAGCAGGGAACTTTTCTATGTCCTTGGATCTCAAAAGATGCTTAGGAAAGATATCACCTGGCCTCCCATTGTGGGGGTTGTGGCTGTCTGAGGCTGTCTGTCATTTGCTACTAGCAGCCCCAAGAGGTTCTTCTGGGTTCTTCTTACCATCACTCAGGACTGTGGGGAAGCCCTGACCTGGGAGGTCCTCTAGCCCTTGCCTCTCTGCCTCTTGCTGTAGTGCTGTGTCGTGAGCAGGGGCCTTCCTCTAGACATTTAGGGATTCTGCAGTCACTCACACACCTGGCCCAGACAAGACCCTTGAGAAACTTCGGGTGCAGCACTAAGAGCTTGGGAGAGACATTCTTCATTCACAAGTCCCCAGAGCGAGTCTTCCAAGCCTATGGTTTCTCTAGGTGGCACTTGCAAGGTTGGTAGTGTGTTTGGTGGCACCTGTCAGGGTGTGCTGGCCTGTCTTTTGTCCAAGAGTCCCTCCGAGTGAGTCTCTGGATCTGCAGATGGCCACGTGATACTGCCGTGGCTGATTTTCTGCAGATTAGCCCAAAATCTGTAGTGCTGGTATCCAGCAGGAGGTATAGGTTTGGGCTGCAGGAGTTCCAGCCCCCTGCTTTTTGCTTGGTCTCCTGCAGAAACCTGCATGTAGCTGTGGTCATGGAATTGAGAAGAGTTGTCATCCTCCCTTGGGAATTCGGCCCACAGCAGTGGCCATGGCACTTAAGAGCCAGTGCTACTGAACAAATGTGCATCCCCTCGTGTGGCTTAAGCCATGGAGCCTTGGGATCCAAGGGCACCAAGATGTGAAGCCCTGTGGATGGGGGTGCTCAGACCTAGAGAGGGACATAGACTTCTTCAGGGTCACACAGGCCATTAGTTAGGAGCAGGGACCAGATGGTCTGACAGTACAGGCAAATATAGGGGAATATGAGTTTCCTACTGTTGATGTAACAAAGCACCATATGCTTAGTGGTTTGAAAACAATATAATTTAGTATCCCTTAGTTCTGGAAGTCATAGGTCTGGCTCAAATCAAGGTGCCAGTAGGGCTGCATTTCTTCTGGAGGCCCTAGGGGATAATCTGGTTTCTTTTGCCTTTTCCGAATTCAAGGGACTTGCATTCATTGGCTCGTGGCCCCTTCCTCCATCTTCAGTCAGCAATGTTGGCGGAATCCTCCTCAGCCTGCCTTCTGTCTGCTGGCCCCCTTTCTGATTTAAGGACCCTTGTGATTACATTAGGCCCACCTGGTTATCCCAGGACACTCTCCTCAAGGTCAGCAGATTAGCAACCTTGATTCCATCTGTAACGCCTGCCTTGCCATGTAACCTAACATGTTCAGAGTTCTGCAATTAGGATGTGGACATCTTTGTGGGAAGAAGTTGTTATTCTAACTACCACAGAGGGCAACTGTTTCTTGCAGCATTTTAAATATATATATATTTATTTATATAATTTATATATCTCTATATATATATTTGTCTCACTGCAGTTTTTAAAGTGTTCATCTTCTACCCTCTCAATCTCCCTTCCTGCCACTCTAAGAAGAATTTTTGTTGTTTTCACGTTTTCCTCTGTCTTATCGTCTTACCTGCCTCTCTTTTTTTTTTCTGGGTCTGTGTGGAAAGGAGAGTAAGAAAACCCACAGCCACATGGTCCCCAGGAGCAGCAGGCTTAGGGGAGGGCAGGGTGTCTGGCCTAGGGGCCTGCTAGGGTGGGTCCAGTGAGCTCAGGGTAGTGGTAAATTTCATGGGTGTTCACGGATTTTGCCCCGGAGAAAGTGCATATTTTCCCAGGATACAACCTTTAAGTATGATAGGGTCCTTGGAATTGAAGTTTAATTTAATTGGATTTTTTCAAAGAGATTTTAAATTGAGTGTTTTTAAAAGCAGAGTGAAATAGATGCATCTTTAGGACATGTTTCAATTCCTAACTTCATAGACTGTCAGGGCAGGGAAGATCCTTAGAATCCAGGCTTTTCATGTGGCAGACAGGGAAACGGCCCCAGAGAACAGAGAGGAAGCGACTCACTTGAACTCTTGCAGGTGAAGCAAAGTCCTCTCATAAACTATTTTCATTTCTAGTTAATGTTTAAAGCTTATGCTTTAAATGCGTATGGTCCTTGCTGTACGCACAGCCTCCTTCACAGCTGTCACCACCCAACGTGTGATAGCCTGCTCTTCATGTAATAGCTCTTTTGGTTGGGTGGACTTGATTTCAGACTCTGAGTTCTGGAGTCTCACCCTCAAAAAACATTAATTTGCTCAATTAATTTATTCAACAAGGCCAGGCTTAGTGGCTCAGCCTGTAACCCCAGCACTTTGGGAGACCGAGGTGAGTGGATTGCTTGAGCCCACAGGTTCGAGACCAGCCTGGGCAACTTGGTAAGACCTCGTCTCTACAATAAATAAAAAATCAACCAGGTGTGATAACGTGCGCCTGTAGTTTTGACAACTTGGAAGGCTGAGGTGGAAGGATTGCCGGAGCCCAGCAGGTTGACGCTGGGGTAGCTGTGCGATGTCACTGCCCTCCAGCCTGGGCGACAGAGTGAGACTCAACTAAAAAAAAAAATTTATTCAACAACTATTTAGTGAGGCCCAGTAGTGTGTTAAAGATGGCTTGCATTCGCTCAGCATGCTGATTTTTAGCACCTCTTCCTAACTTTGCATTCAGTGACATCACACTGGAAATGGGATGTGGTAGGAATATTTACACCATGGGAACTGGCAAATGCTGCACATCAGGGTCCCTGTCCCTGGAGAGCCAGTTGCTAACTTACCGTAAGCACACCCTGTGTGATGGTATGATGGCCTACTGTGTGCAGCCCCAGCTCTACCCACCAGGGAGTCAGTGTGGACTAAGCAGACTGGGTCCCTGCCCTCCTGGAATATGTGCTTCTAGTGGGAGAGGCAGTCCACAGCAACAACAGAACAAGTAAATACATAACATGTCTGAGGATTATAAGTGCTGTGAGGAGAAATTAATCATGAAAGAGTGGTAGGGAGGCCTGAGACAGGGCTGCTGTTTTACAAAGTGGCAGCCAGGGAGAACCTTCCAGAGAAGGTAACATGAAAGGAGACTACTTTGAACCGCAGGGCCTGAACCCAGGGAGCAAGGGCCAAGACAGGGCAGTTGTGCTCAGGCCCTGCAGGGGGTGCGGGTTGCCCATTGAGGCTGGACGGATGAGGGAGAGGGAGAGAGAGAGGAAGCCAGGGCTGAATCGTGTGGGGGCTGGGAGGCTGCTGTTACTCTAGGAGACACAAGGAGGTGTCCTTTGGAGCTAGAACAGAGCATGCTGCCATCAGACTTGTGTTTTAATAGAGTCCTTCTGGCTGCCATGAAGAATAGATTCAGGGAGGCAAGTGTGGAAGCAGGGAGACCAGTGAGGAGGCAACAGCATGAGTCCCGAAGAGAGCTGATGGCAACTTGCAGCAGGGCAGGGCAGTGAAGGTGGCAAGACGTGGCCTAGAATATACGTGGATACACATATACACACACATGTCAGTCTTGAGTCACCTGACAACAGGGATATGTTCTGAGAAATGTGTCATTAGGTGATTTTGTCTTAGTGAACCTCACAGAGTGCACTTACATACCCTGGACAGTGTAGCCTCCTGCACATCTGGGCTACATGATACCGCCTGTTGCTCCTAGTCTACAAACCTGTGCAGCATGTGACTGACTGGATGCTGTAGGCAGTTGTAACACAGTGGGAAGTATTTGTGTATCTAATCACACTTAAACATAGAAGAGGTACTGGGAAAATGTGATCTTGTCTAAGTGACTCATTGTTGACAGAAGCTCTGTGACCATGTCTCAGTGCGATTTGCCCATGGGTTAGAGGTTAGATGTGCTGTATTAGAGGCGGAAAGGAGGCAAAGAGAATGCCAGGGTTTTGGGTGGAACAACTGTAAGAAGGGGGTTGCCTTTCGTGGAAATGAGGAAGACTGTGGGAGAAGAGGTTTAAGCTGTGGCCATTGGGCCACGATATTCTGTCAGACCAGCAGTGTTTTTTTGTTGGCTGGCTTCCCTGTGGCCTGTGAGCCAGGGACTGTATGTTTGGGGTCCACATACATGAGCAGTGAGATGTCCTGTTGCTGCTATGATGGCAGCACAGTTTTCCTCTGACCTTGGGATCTTGTTGATGCTGTCAAGGGACTGTCTTTCACACCAGGACTATCACTAGAGCCCAAGTTGATGGGACTGTGCATAGCTACTGTCTGATGGCAATGAGAGAAAGTCTCTGTCTTGCCGTGAAGTTGAGCACTTGTTTGTCCTATGCTTGCTGGCTGAATTCTGCCTTGATCAGATTTCCCACCCTCTCTGAACTTCTGTGCTCCTGTCAGTAAGTGAAGGGGTAGGATGGGCTGTTCACAGGGGCTCCCCTCTACCTTCCACACATGGACTTGGGTCTGCCTAGACTAGACTTCTGACTTCTTTTGTGATCCAGGAATCGCAGTTGATTCAGCTGACCTCTGGGACTTCTCTTGCGGAAATGATGAACCCATAAACCAGGGCCCTGTGACTTTGGAGTTTCTTCTAGACTGTGGGCTCCTCTGAGCCCCTGTAGGTGCACAGTGAGAGGATTTAGGGCTCGGAAGCCTGGAATCATCTCAGCCCAGAGTTCGAGGGTCCGTCGCTGAAGGCCTGATGTTCTGCTGTTCCCAGCTGCAGGGTTTTGAGCCGGGCTCACTGGGGCAAGGTCAAGTCCTCCCATCTATAACCCCTTTGCCTGCTACTTGTTGAATGGTTTCTGTCTTAGGTTAAGTTCCCAAGAACAGTGGTTCTCAAATTGTGTCCCCTAAACCAGCACATATGCATCACCTGGGAACTGGTTAGAAATACAAATTGCCTGACCCAGTGAGTCAGGACTTTGGGGGTGAAGTCCAGAAACCTGTGCTTTAACGATTGCACCAGGAGCTGTGATGTATGCCAGGGTTTGTGAACCAGTGCCCTAGAGGCCAAGCCTGAGACGGATTCAGATGCATATAGTTTACTGAGGCCTGCTCTCAGGAGAAGAGCCGAGGGACATGGGACCGGGTGGGGAAGGAACTCAGCAAGGATGTAAGGGTTCAGCCTGATCCCAAGGGGAGGTGTGGTGCGGGAGTCGGCTCATGCTTCAGCACATGGATGAGCATTTTGCCCCTCTGTGTCGATTATGGACTATGGGCCACCCACCCTGGAGTGGGCAGGTAGTGTACAACCTCCTAGGTGAGTCTGGCAAAGGGTAGTTCTCTAAAAGAGTGCAGCTGGGAGCCCTTAGCAGCTGGCATTGACGGCAGCTGGGATGGGCAGGGCGGGACACTGAGGCTTCCATGTCAGTCCTCATGGATCCTTGTCTACTTCCCCAGCCAGCAGGTGCTACAGTAACAAGAAACAAGCTGCAAGCCTCTCCAGGATGTCACCTTTGGTGCATGAGATGCCCTGGTGAGGCAGGCCAAGTGGGATCTTTTACAGGAGAGGATACAGATTCCAGAAGGGGAGACAGAAATGAAGCTGTTTCCAGGTTCACACCAGCCTCTCCCATCATGACACCTGTGGCCCACTTTACGAGTGCGCCATGTTAACCCATCACGGGCTTCATGGCTATGTCATGTCCCGTTGGATCAACCAGATGGGAGGTGTCTCTTGAGTCCCTCTCTGTGTCCCTGCCCTGCTAGGCACTGGGGATGCCTACGGGTGAAACAACTCATGCCTCCAGAAGCCCAGGGCCCACTGGGAGGCCCTGTGTAATCTGGTGCTGAATTGTGGCCCCCATATAGGAGTAGAAGTTCAGGGAGCAGTTACAGGATGCTGCTAAGGGAACAGACCCTGGACTGGGAAGAGGCAGTGTTTAACGTAAAAGACTTCGTGGTGAACCAGTAACATTGTGGGGGTGGGGGGTCGTGGGGGGTGCAGGTGTGGCTATGATTTTAGTTCACAGACCCAGGGGCAGATGCCGCTGCCTTATTTTGCTGTGGGTCTCTGCAGCCTTGACATAGCCATGGCCCCAAGTCTTCAGTGTCCCTGTCTTTGTATGGATACCTGTAGTCAACTCCAGGGATTTAGCTCTGAATTGGGGATGCCCGGCTGACTTTTCATGTTTTGCAGAAGAAAGGACAGTAGGTGGCAGCAGATCTTCGTCAATCCTGGCGACTCCAGTGATTTAATCTTGCTGCCCTTGTTGCGTAGTTTCATTCAGCAGACACTCACCAGGGCCTTGCCAACGTTTTATAAGTACCCTAGGGGGAGAGAGACGCGTGCATCTCAAGCCCTCCTGGGGCCTCCAGTTTCTTTAGGGGCCCCCTGATCAGGAGCAGAGGCCGCAGGCACACAGACGCCTGTCTGCGTCCTGAGAGGGGGTGAATGATACCAGCTGGGACTTGGCGGAGGCTTCGCGGAGAAGGATGTGGCATTTGCGGTTTATTGACTGTTTCCCATATCTGAACATCCTAAGTCTGGCGAAATCCGCACCTCACGGGATGAGTAATGGGCAGAATTTCCATTTTAGTGTGTTTACGCGTTACTTGGACTTGACATCAGACTATCGAGGTTCAAAATTGGCTACACAACACCCAGTTGCTGTCCCACATGCCATTCATCCCATGTGGATGGGGCCTGCCAGGGGCTCCTATGCTGATTCAACCTCACCTTCACAATCTATTCTGAGACGCTCTCTTCTGTGGAGGGTAAGGCTGTTGCCGTTGATGCCCTGTGCTCAGCCAGCTCTACTCCCTACAAGTAGCAGACAAAGGGGTTATAGAATGTAGGGACTCCTCCCTACATCTCTGCCTGGTGACCACATTTTATGCTATACACGTGTCCCCGGTCCACAGCAGGATGCCATTTCTCCCTCTGTCTGAATAATGGCCTCCTTATGGTATGCATGGGAGATTAAGCATGTCGAACAGCTTCAGTATTTATTATAGGTCGCTCTGAGCCCTCCAAAAATGGGGTTGACGCACTACTGCCGTATGATTATATACCTCCCGAGTACCTTCATTTCCAGGGTTTCCAAGTTTTTGATTTGACGCATCTCCCAGAGGAAAGAGGCTTCCCATGACTTGGATTTCCTTCAAGATTGAGAAAGTGGCTAAAGAAGTGAAAATGTCCACATGTCTCCTTAGAATGGAAGAGGAGTTATTTCGTCTGTCTGTGGATATCAGTATGGCAACTCCAAGATCCTCCCCAGTCCACACTGGGTCCTGAGTCCTGGCGTGCAGCTGGGACGAGGTTCTATGAGGGGAAGCAGCAGCTATTAGATGGAAGGAAGCTGCTGAGGCTCTGAGATCATTTGGGGGAGATGCGTGTGGGAGAGCAGGGCGGTATTGTGGAGATTCTTCTTTTCTGGATGCCTTTTTTCTTATTCTAAGATGCGTGTCTGCTGTTCTGCCAGCTGTATTCTAGTAGGCTCTGTCTACTAGGACCCCAAAGAAAGGCCTACACAGAGATCAGCAGGACCAGGAAAAGGCGAGGCATCTAGGATACAAAATGTAAGGAGCCTCTAACTTTCAAGGTTGCTCAGCTGCAGGGCAGGCACCTGCATGAACCTAAGAGGAAGTGTCTCCTTGAATTTTGCACCCTGGGCTCCTTGCTTATCTCGCCCTAAGCCTGGCCTGGTCAACAGAGTCTGACTGCTTCTCTTTTGTTCCATGAGTATCATGGACAAATTTCAAAATTAGAATAATGTTTTGGTAACTCATCTTTACTTCCATGAACTCCTGGAGGACTAGAATGGGGCCTTATTTCTTTGTCTTTATCCACCTATATCCCTGGACCTATAATTACAAATGCTGAGCAAATGAGAGACTGCACTTAGCAAAGAGAATGGAAAAGAAAATTATGCTGCTCTGTTTGGGACAATATCATGAAACTTAAATTTATAATCTTTAACAGAATAGGAATAATTCAAACGTTATCTTCAGTTTACTTATTGGCATTCGTTAATTCACTCAGTAATTCTTTTGTTCATGCATCATTTAACCAACTAATCATCTATCCAACCAACCAACTATCTATCTAGCCAGCCAGACTACCAACCAACCAGCCATTTCCCAACTGACCAACTAACCAACCAACCAACGCACCCATCCACCCAACTGTGATGCTGTATATTTAAGTCATCTTGAACTTTGCCTTCTTCAGGAAGTCTTTCATGATCTCTTCCCTCTTCCTCATGGCACATGTCACACTGTAGACAGTTGACAGACTTTGTTGTTCCTCCTGCAGTTCTGTTGGCTGCCTGAGTATGGGGGTGAGTTGTCTGACCCTCCCTCCTTCAGTTTTGCTCCAATAATAGTAATTGAACAATAATGGAGGTGAATTATTGGCTTTGCTAGGAGTGCGGGTAGAGAGAGTGAAGTGTGAGGTCTTTCTCTCACTCAAGGCATTCATAAAAGAGCGGAATTAGAGACTTAGCAAACAGGAAAAGTCACCTAAAAATAGCAGGCAGTATCTGTTCCAGGGCCAGATGGATGGTGCTAATTGAGATGCCATAGGCTCTGAGAGAAGGGGGAGGGGGCTTCCTGGATGAGACTGAGCCTTGAAGGCTGAGTGGGTTTGAGTAGCCCATTGGAGGGGCCAGGCTTATTTGTCAGGCCTCATTGCTTGTCACTCTTCTCCAAGCCTGAGGATTTTTTGGGAAAAGTTTGCTGGTATCCCTGGGATCTCATTCCTAAAGACGGAAGCAGCTCTCTTGTTCTTCCTCAACCTTTTCCCCTAGTGCCTGCATTGGGTTCTTCTGTATTTGCAGACATTTTTGAATGCTCTATATTTATGATGGGGCATGGAGAAAGAGCCTAAGCTCACAGCTCCCCCTAAGGATTGGAAAAGGGCATTGATTTGGGGAAGAGATGGGCATCCTTCTTCCTGACTGGTAGGCTGGGATGCCTTGGGGCCTAGGGTAGAGACAGCAGAAGTCTTTCCCCTGCCAGATCCCTTGCAGTTCTGCTGAAGCAGACAGACACCTTCCCTTGTGATTCCCTGGCTGGTTTTCTCAAATGGTGGCTGTGGGATTGAATTCTGCTATGACTCCTGGAGCTAGTGTCTTCTCCTTGGAAAGATGGCCTTTGATGCCGAGATCTGTCAGGGGCATTTGGGGCAGAGTGCTTCAAATCACAAAGGTGACCAGCAAGGGCGGCTTCCTGTATAGCTAGATTCCGTGTGTATGCCTCATTCCAGAAAATTCTACTTTGTTTTCTCTGCTCATTCCACAAGAAGTTACTAAAGCCATGGGATTTCTTTCATTTCCTGTTGAGGCTGGTTTTGCGGTCATAGGTCCCTCAGAAGTGAGGCCTTTTCTCGATGGAGTAAACAGTTTTTGATCTCAGTCAAAATACATGGTATTTAATTTTATTCAATTCAGCAAAGCATTTATAGAGTGCCTCTTGCTTGTTGAGATGGTGTTGGGGAGAGGGATACTGAAGCTGAGGTTCCCACTCACAAGAGGCCGAGATGTCCCTACAAACACATACTGCAGGAATTAAAAAAAGAAAAAGACAAGCATTATAAGGGGGCCTGGCAGAATGGTGTAGAGATAGAATCTGGATCATTTCAGGGATAATTAAGCTGTCAATGTTTAGTGAGTACTCACTATCTGATAGGCCTTGAATCTTGATAGCAACACCAGGAGGGTTATTGGATCCATTTTACAAGTGGGGAAACTGAGGCACAGAATGACCAACTGGACTGAGTTTATACAGGCAGTCTGACTCTAGGGGCCTTAGTCTTAACCACTATCCTTGGCCCCTGCCTGAGGAGGAGAACAGTTGAGAAACTGGCATTAGCAAGGACTTAGAGGGTCGAGCTGATAGTTCAGGCCTAGGGGATGGTGTGACAAAGGCTAAGAGGTGGGCAAGTTGTTGTAGCTGGAACACAGTGGATGTATGAGTACCGGAGAGGGGATGGTATGTAGGCCTGGCAAGTGCCTTGAGTGCTGAACTATCTTCTGAACTATCTTCTGCAGGCAGCAGAGAGGGATAGAAAATTCTCTTGCATTTTTGATTATGTGGTTGTCATTTTTTGACCAGGTAGAGCTTTATTTTAGGAAGATAGATCCAAGAGCATGGCAGAACTGAGCAAGGTGATTGGCAGCAGGCCCCAGCCTGGGAGGTAGGTGGGCTCTGGCCTGACTGTGCCAGAGGGGCGAGGAACCAGGGCTCTGAGAAAGAATCCACAGGACATGGAGTGCAAGGTGGGGGGGCATGGGTCTGGAGGACAGGGAGGCTGGGCAGGCAGTCAGCAGAGATGGGGGACCTAGCGGGGAGGTGCTGATTGGGTCAGGGAGAAGATGAGAAGTCTGTTTCTGGACATGTCCAGTGGAGCTTTTGTTTCTGTAGTCGAGTGGGGCAAGAAACACGGGTCACAGGGAATGTGCACCAGGTTGGAAGGAGGGACTGGCACAGGACAAAAGCTGAATCCTTGGAGGGGTGAGCATTGCCCAGGTCAGAGTCCTGCAGTGGGAGACCCACACGCTTGGTGTGGGGTTGGGCAAGGAAAGGGAGTGGGCAGAGAAGGAAGAGGATCAGGGAGTCTAGCCCAACCTGAGGTGAGGGAAGAGGTGGTCTTCTGGAGGCAGGAGGTTGGGAAGGTACTCAGGGGCAGAAGGTGACTGTAATGTGCTGAGAAATGGGAGGGGTGAGGACATGTACAGAGAACCTCTTCTGGAAGAAGTTTAAGGTGAAGGATACCTAGGGTCGGGGTGGCAGCTCAGGAGGGTAGAGGGTTAAGAAGTCAGGCCCTAGGCGAGATGTAAGCCTGTTGGCCAGCCAGCTCAGAGAGGAGAAACTCATCATTTAAGGAGCCTCCATGGTGGTGTGTGTGTGTGCTTGGGTGGGGCTGGGAGGGGGCAGTGCTGACAATAACCAGAGCACTCCATAATGATAATTGATGTCCATAATGGTGGGCCCCAGGCATTACCTATTCTGAAGTGCCTTTTAAATCTCCTGTGAAGAGTCAATTATCTCAGCAGAGTTTTTGAGTTACTTGAAATTTATTCCAATTAAGCAAAGCTTTGTTAAGTCAAGTTACTAAGAACTTTTGGAACTTGGCTCGCCATTTTTAACATATTTAGTAACTCTCAGCATGGTGAGGTTGAAAAGGCCTCAGATTTAGAACTGAACAGATTCGGGTTCAAATGCCAGCTCTGCTAGATTAACTAACAGGGTGACCTTGGACAACCTCTTTGCAGTTTGGTTTCTTCATCTAAAAAATGGGATGGTAATACTACCCTTCTGGGGTTTTTATGAAGAATAAATAAAACAATGTATATAAGATGTTTGGCCCACTATAGATCCTTCAATAAATATTATCTTGCCCTTCCTCCCACTATTTGTTTAGCCAAAACATCTATTTAAAAAAAAATGAGTGGATATATTTTTGAATAGATGAGAATATTGTGAGAAGGATGGTAAGTAAGGTTGGAGTCAGATTATGGAAGATTGTGACAGTCCAGGAGACATGTTCAGAGCCATCATGAGGGTTGTGGCCAAGGGGAGGGAAGACAGACCGTGACCTGAGTTCCCTGGGCTACTGTGACCCTGGGCAAGTATCTCCTATGCGGCCAGGTGTATAGCACACCCTCAGGAACAATTGTGGATTGCTTGACTGTGGCTTTCATGAGGTGTTTTCTTCCTTTTGCAGTGAAGGTCAAGGGGAGGCTGGGTTCATTTGAAAGCTCTGGAGTTTGACGCAGATGTGCCCTCCCACCCTCTCCTCTTCCAGAAGCCTGACAGTGGGCTGGCACAGTGGACCGCCCTTGCCTGGGCCCATGTAGCTGCGGTCTTCCTCTCACTCTTCTGCCTCAGGCCCAGGGTTTCATTAGATTCTGTGAAAGGTACAGACAAACAGAAAGTCTAAGAGAGGTGGATGGCATTCCTGTAATTGATGATGTTGCTTCCTTTGGTCCCCGTGTCACTTTGCTCAGTCTTTCTTCCTTCATACAATTTTTTTTTTAATGAGAAGAAAAGGAAATCAAGCAAACTCTGCCACCATTTCAGGACTGGAGGCTGTTTTGCAAGACTTAGAGCCCTGTCTGTTATTGCGTGGTCTTCTCCTCATGGAGCAATGGCAGTTGAGTGGTCACATTCTGGAAGCTGCTGTATGTGGGACAAATGAACTTAAAAGGGCATTTTAGCAGGTGTCTAGGAGCCAACCCACAAAGCTGCCAAGGAAGTCCATCCACACCACAGACTTTTACCACTCAGAGTCTCGCCCTAACTCTGCTCAGCTGCTTGGCAAATTATGTCACTTTCTAGCCTAGATGTGAATAGTCAGGTATCTTTAAAATTCAGTACACTTTTAGGAGTGTATTAAAAGAAGAAAAGACAAGTTGAAAGTATCCAATTTAGATCAAAACCAAAAGCAGATCTGGCCCATTTAATATTTAATAAAGACATTACAACTGATTTATTATTCTTTTTAAAGAAAGTAACTCCAAAAGGGCACACGTACCAGATGCAAGGATCTGGGAGAGCTTAAATCCTGGTTTTAAAAATTGTTGTCATACTAATAAGCCCCATATGGATTTGGCAGGAGAATGTTCTTGTTCTTAGGAGATGTGGGCTGAAGTATTTCGGGATGGTGTGTCATGAGGTCTACAACTTGCTTTCAAAAGGTTCAGCAAGAAAAAAATTGTGTGTATGTAAGTGTTGAGAGAGAGAAAACAAGTAAGGTGAATGTTGACAATTTGTCACTATCTGTGAAGTGTATATGATATGCATTCTACTTTTCAGATTTCTGTTGGCTTAACATTTTTCAAAATAAAAGGAGAAAACACAAAACACATGGACCAATTAGGAAGATGGAAGAGTTAATAGACTCCATCTCTTATCTCTAGTAAAGGTCATAAAGTAGTGTAACCAAGTGTGCCATTAAATGCTGGAATCTGGGTGAGGTGATTGTATAAAATACAAGGCTAGCCCAGGAAACACCTAGGGAACACCCCAACGTGGCTATGAACTCCTTGTTTTAGGTGGTTATCCTTGAGCCCTTTGAACTCCAAGGAACCAATGGCTACAGAAACAACAGCTTGCACATGCTCTCCAGATGCACAGAAAGCAGGCCCTGTCCATGTTAGCCTGGTGGGCACTCGGAAGCTCATCCCCACCCATCACACTCCTCCCACCCTGCTAGGACTGGAATCCTCTCCTGACCTTCTGGTGGTTTTCTTGAAACCCGTGTTCATTTGATTCCACCCACATGGTGATGCTCAACTTGACCTTTCCAACAGGAGACTGCCAACGTGGGTCCAACTGCTTCTGATGGTTTTATATTTGTTCTGGAAAAAGCTCTAGATACTTCTGGTCAAAGCTCTTCCTGTTGGCTGCCCTGCTGGGCCATTTTTCGCCCACGCTATCCAGAAGGGGCTGCAGTCTATAGGTCTCTGCACGCCCCACGGGGGTGAAGGACAATGGCAGGAGGGTGTGGTCTGGAGAAGGAAGGACTCAAGGGGATTATTTTTTGGGGGGGGAGGTGGTGGTGCTTTCAGACTCATGCCTGTGTTAGACTCAGATCCTTAAAAAAGCAGAGGAACCAGAGCCTTGCCAAGGGCCTTTGTTTTGGCTCTGTAGAAATTTCACTATGAAGGAGTAATTTTTTTCCCCACTCTTACAAACCCATGTGAAATATTGTTACCTCTTAAGGACTTAAGGATGCAGGAGGGAAACTTGCCCTGTGTTACAGTGTGAAATTTCTACATCCTGACTTCTGTGTGAGATGGGTCTGCTTGAGGCAGGCCATGTGCTCCCATGCTTTGGGGCTCATGGAAAGTTTCAGCACAGATTTTCCACCCTTGAGTAACGAGATTTGCAGCCACATCCCAGCTCCTCAGTGAATACCCCCACCTGCCAGGCATCCTGCCTACAGCCACCCTTGCTGAATAGTTTGGAGCCTTCATCAGAGGCAGGGGGTGGTAAGCCCAGAGGAGCAGGGAGAGATGGGACCCACAGTCTGCTACCCAAAGACCCTCACTGCCTATTTTCAGGGAAAATGCTGCCAGGAGAGGCACAGGGGGCTTCCTGGCTGCTCGGGGACACAGCTAATTTTAGCCTAGGGCGTGCTTGTCCTGAGCCAGGACTGGCTCACTCATGGAAATTCCACATGGCTCTGGTTTTATGTGTATGAGTGGTGTAATGCTCAAAGTCTGCAAAGCTAGCTTGGGTTTAAAGTAATGTGCTTCTTTTTCCTTCTTCTAAGAAATGCCCAGAAAGCAGTTAGTCCTCTGTGCTTTGGTAGTAGGTCAAAATTTCCTGGAGATTCTGTTTTCTGATGGGGCCATGTGGGGTGGAAGGAAGCATAGCTCTAGGAACCAACTGTGATTGGGCCTTTCTCTGTCCAAACCAGGGCAAGATGGAGAATTCCAAGATCTCTGTCCCAGGAGACTTTGGGTCACCCATTTGGCGCAGTGGGTCATGGGCTCTGGAGATTCATGGGTTTGTAAAAGTAAATTTTAAAAAATATTGGAGGACCAACCTCAGGTTCAGAGGCAGATTCAGACATTGTGGGACTGAAGTTTATATAATTTGACTTTTTAAGGGAAAGAATATACAAGTATCTCATTTTTGCAAATTTTCCAAACATGCAAGAATTTGTGAACATATTGCTAGGGCCTCTTGGAAGGGAAGGTTTCTGCAACTTAAACTCTATTAACTTCATGGCAAATCAGATGCTCTTCAGGTTGTTATCATTTTTTTCTGGCTAAGAACATTAAAACACTTTCATGAAATTTCAAAAATTGGGATAGACATAATTTTGAAATAAAAGGACAACCTTTAAAATGAACAAATTAAGCTCTGTAAGACATTTCGCTGTGTTGTTTTTTATTTTCCTCATGGTACCATAGACCTGTGTGTCATGGACTAGTTTATGGTGGACAGTTGACAATTTTCTGAGCCTCAGTGTCCTCATTTGTAAAAATGGGGCTAAAATGTTCCTATACTGCTTTTTACACAGGACTTTTGTGGGAATCAAATTTTAAAATGTGTTTTGCAAGTGCTTGGAAAGTGGAAGGTGATGCCCAGATAAGCAATTATTATAGTAAGAACATTTCAAATCCTTAGAATGTTATAGGAAACAAAAATATTTGTATCATCCAACATTATTAAAATAAATAATAATAATTATAAAAATAAAAGAATGTCATAGGAAGGGAAATCAAAGCCCAGGGAAGGTGGATATTTCCCCAAGGCCACTTGGAGAAAGGCATGAGCTCCAAAAATAAGTGTTATTTAAGCATAAGCCTCCTCGCTTTTCTAAAAGTAAACAAACTCAAATTTCTCTCTTTTCCATGAAGTGGACCTTGTACCCATACAGTACAGTTTCAAACATACTTCCCGTGGCTCTTTCATGAATGCTTATGTAGGGGAATGTTTTGTGAGTTCAAAATGAAAATATTTCATCCCAGAAGCTGTTTTAAGCCACCCTTTGGCATATTTAACCAAACAGAGCCTAAGTGGATTAATGTTTGATGGCACTCGAGAAAGTCGGCTTCTCTTGGTGCAGCTCACTTCCCCGACATGTCTGTGGGTCTTTATTAGGACAGTAAAGGGCAGGACTGGTGTTCCAAAGCGGTTTCTCCTCGCAGCTAAGTAAACATCTCCACACAGCCTTCAATCCACTGTGGAAACTGGAGGCGACTCCCCCAGGCGGCCCGTCAGAACCTTCCCTTTTATAACTCCAGGGATGACTTTAGACTCCCTGGGCCCAGGCCAAGGCTATAGAGGCAACCCTTTCCATTCTGCGCTCTCATACCAGCCTTGGGGAAGCAGAGCGGGGGACCTTTGCCTCTGACCGAGCCATCTCATTAGGTCCTCACTCCACTAGGAAGGGAGGCCAGGCTGCAGAGAGCCCTAATCAAAGGCAGCTTCAGTGGTCAGTCCCCCGCTTGCACCTGGGAGCCCACCGTGGTGTGGGCCAGGCACCCCTTCCCATCTCCAGCACTGGCCCTGGTCACTGGGCTCTTCCACCATCTCATGATGGTGGGCTTGGCTGAGCCGGGCCACATGCTAGTGGGCAGAGGGGTGGAGGTGAGACCAAGATGAAGGGAGATCATAGGCTAGCAATATTTTGCTTGGCGAACTGTATATCTGGGGCCAGAGAGTGGTTACTCAATGAATTTGGCTATGTTCCAGAGACGTGCTTCATGGAGGTCACTTTTCCTTCAAGCAGACATTTTTCTTTCCCCGGAGTGGCATCATCCACCCACCCTCTCCCTGCCTGTTGAGCAACTCCTACCTCTCGGCACCAGTCACCTTTTGGAGCTAAGCTCAGCCATGCTCAGGGCCCGCTGGCCTAAGAGAAGCAGGGAGGTGTGGACTGGGTGGACCACAGAGTCTTGCTGGTGTGTGTCTCCTTCACTTCCCCCCACCCACCCGGGTAAGAGCAATCTGTCCTAATGTATCTGGGTCTTAGGAAAATGCAGGTTAACATCCATGGGATAGATATAAATGAACTAAGATGAGCGTCTGGAGCCTAAAATTCTATTTCTAGCTTTGCCTACTACCTAGCAAAGCTTTGTCCCTGACTCCCACCCCCAGCAGAGTTAGATTAGATGGTCTGGATTAGCCTTTTCAGCCCTTCCAGCTGGCTGAGCTGTATCTAGGTAACACTGAGTACTCCTCAGCTTCCAGGGGGAGCATCCATTTTATACCAGTTGTATGCCAAGGTTGTGTGCCAAAGTGGAAGAGTGGAAAATAATCTGAGGGAAGGTCACATCTAGTACAGTTTTGTTTTGCAAACTGTGTGCCCTTGAAAGAAACTTCTGAGTCTGAAACCAGGCTAAATTTCTTCTCTGTTCCTGGAATGCTCAAGAATCCAGCTTGACTCAAGGAATAGATATACAGAAAGGAGAAATGTCGGACTTGATTCCAGATTCTGCTCTGGCTCTGCATACTTCTTGTCAAGGGTGTGTGCCAAGTCCTGTCGGGAGGGACACATTCGGAAAGAGAGTTCAGATGAGAACTCATCACCCCTGAAGAACAATGGCTCAGGAGGTTGGAGTACAGCCTGTGTTCTCTCCAGCCAAACAGCCTGGACCCAATGGCTTTTCCAGGAGGATGCAGGGCCATCAATGCCCGCCCCCCCCATCTGTCCTTACTGGGTGATCCCTATCTGTGTCCAACCTTCGTCATCATGGACCCAGATGAGAGAGACTTGGATGTGCAGCCCGATTCCCAATTAAGGGTTTCACTAGTTTCAGGAAGATAATTTATTTGGGTTGAATTGTTAAGGCAGATTGTTTTCACAGTATTCCAAGCAGAGTGCTTTCTCACAGGAAATGTCAGACCAGCAATCCTAGTCAGGTTTTCCACATCCTTCAGAGGAAAGAAAAGACAGAGAGAAAAAAAAAAATTCCTTTTATATGTTGAAGGTCAACTGTTTGAGAGCTGGCAACCGCGGAGTATAAAACTAAGATCTGTTAAAGTCGCTACACATTGTGATGGTGAGTGCACATGATGACTTCTAGATAACCCAACCCTTCAGGAGACCTCATGTTCCTTATGGCTTAATTTTAAAAACGCCGGTTGATCCAGTGGCCAAGGGCCCTGGAGGAAGCCCCTCCAGAGGCCCAGACACCTCCATCCGACTGAGCACCCAGGAGGTGAAGCTTCTGGAGGAACTCCCTTCTCTCTCAGAGCTTGGCTTCCTTGTCTATGACACCAAAGGTTAGGCCAGATGATGTCTAAGCACCATCCAAGGGGTGCTTTACCCAGGGGAGCTTGGCTGAGAGGCTGTAGGAAGCCAGAGAGAAACAGCAGGAAAGTGAATAGGAAAACATCTTTTCTTCTTTGTAGAACTTTGCTTTTTAAAAGACATTTTACTTGTTTTTTAATTTAGAAAAAAAAAGTCTTTTTTATATGAGCTTGGTCCCAGGGATCTGACTCACAAAGGCTTAGTGCTTCTCCAGCAGTTCCATCTTTAATGAGCACTGTCCAAGTGCAAGGGGCTATGCAAAGTCACTGTCGGAATAGCAGGGAAAGGGCACAACACGGCCCCTCCTGGGGCACCTTCGAAAGGTTTGCTCCCCCCACACACAGCCAAGAAGTGTCAGCAGGTGGGGTTGGGCTGAAGAGCTGAAGCCCAGGTTCACTAAATATTGTGGTCCTTACAGCCCCTCAAAGAAACTCCAGCTAGAGGGCAGTTGGACTAGAGGCAATTCATCTTTTCCAGGTGACGCCAGTCTTCTCTGGCATGAGCTTGTCTGTCCCTTTCCTATATGTTCACTCACATCTGAGCAGCTCTCTGCTCCATTTTTATCTAACCCTCTTGTTCATTTCAAACTCATGTTCTGTTTCCAGTGGGATAGTAGCAAGAGTGACGAATCTACAGTCAGGAAACCCGGCCCATGGTTGTTGGTTTCCCTTGTCTTGTTGCTTTGCCTCTAGTGTATATCTCTAGTGTAAAACTGAGTACTTGTGGGATGCTGGACATCATCCTCTGGTCACTGACTCTGGCAGGGATGCTTACAGTGCTTTGGTGTTAGGATGTTCTATAGGGCTCAAATATATGTATGTATTAAGTAAGGAAAACCTTCCCCTTCCCTTGAATTTGCAAAGGATTATTTTTTAAGAAACATATATGGTTATTTGTTGTTATCAAAGTACTTTTTCTACACCTATTTAGATTAATTTTATTTTTTTGTGAGTTGGAGTCTCACTCTGTTACTGAGGCTGGAATGCAGAGGCACGCTCACAGCCACTACAGCCTCAACCTGCTGGGCTCAGGCGATCCTTCCACCTCAGACTTACAAGTAGCTGGAATTACAGGCACGCAACACCATGCCTGGCTACTTTTTTGATTTATTGTAGAGATGAGAGCTTGCCAAGTTGCCCAGGCTGGTCTCGAACCTGTGGGCTCAGACAATCCTCTCACCTCAGCTTCCCAAAGGGCTGGGATTATGGACGTCAGGTACCGTGCTAGGCCAATTTACATTTTTTATCTCTAGTCTGTTGGTATGAATTACATTATTAGATTTTATATTGCTAAAATATTCTTACATTTCTACTTGGGCATGATTTTCCTCAAACTCGTGGCTAATACAGTTGTCTATTATTTTAGTTCATAATTTTGTACTTTATGTTTGCAAGTGTTAGGTTTTTGGAATCAAGGCTATACTAGCCTCATGAATGAATCATCATCATCTCAGCTAGCACAGTGGTTACTGTGTGCAGGGTACTAGTCCCAGTACTTGATATATTAGCTAATTTAATTCTCACAGCACCTTTTTGAGGGAGGACTATTATTAGCTCCATTTTAGAGATGAAAAAACTGGAGCACTAAGAATCTGGAGACTCTCCTCCCTGCAGAATTTCTGTAGTACAGTGGCACTTGCAGCCATGATGGGTGGCTTCAAGCCTGAGTGCACTGATATCTGGGAATGTAGATTGGGGAGATTTTCCTATGTTTGGTGGAACACATCAGTAAAACTGTTGTGTGTATATTGGGATGGCAAATGGGGATGAGTTTTAAACTAATGTTTTTTTTAAAAAATGGTTATATATAGCTTCAGATTTTCTGTTCATTCGTGGGTCAGTTTCCAGAAAATAGCCATTTGTCAATTTTCAAATGTATTAGTTTGAATGTATTCATACTATTTTCTTCTTACTGAAAAAAATATATTTTTAGTGTTTAGTTTTATCATTCCTTTTCACACTTAGTATTATTTATTTATACTCACTTATTTTCTTGTTATCAATTTTGCCAAAGATTTACCTTTGTATTAATCTCTTCAAAGAACCTGTTTTGAGGGTTGTTGAATCTACTGATTATTTTTTATTTCATTAACTGTTTATTTCTGCCGGGCTCGGCAGCTTAGCCTGTAAGCACTTTGGGAGGGTGAGGCGAGTGGATTGCCTGAGCCTGCAAGTTCGAGACCAACCGAGAAACTTGGCGAGAACTCTTCTCTACAATAACTAGAAAATTAGCCGGGAGTGGTTCTGGCTACTTGGAAGGCTGAGGCAGAAGGATTGCTGGAGCCCAGTGGGTTGACGCTGGGGTGACCGTGAGTGTGCCACTGCGCTCCAGCCTGGGCGACAGAGTGAGACTCCAACTCAAAAAAAAAAAAAAAAATTAAAACCAAAAACAACAACAACAAAACAACTATTTATTTCTTTATTTTTGTCGAGTTGAGGTCTCACTATGTTGCCCAGGATGGTCTCAAACTCTTGGATTCACATAATCTGCCCGCCTCAGTATCGAAAAGTACTGGGATTACAGGCATGAGCCACTGCACCCAGGCTCCTATATCATTAACTTTTTAATCTTGGGTTTACTTGCCCTTCGCCCTTGCTCTTGTTGGTCTGCTCTGTCACTCTATGGCAGTTGGATACTTAGCTCTTTGCTTTACATTCTTCCACAGTAATGGGGGCCTTGTGCTGTACATTTTTTTCTATGTTCCACTTTAACTGCTCCCCACAAGCTTTTAAAAGTTGTGTTCTTTTTTTTTGTTTGTTTGTTTTTGTTTTTTGAGTTGGAGTCTCACTCTGTCACCCAGACTGGAGTGCAGTGGCCACTCCTGGCCACCGCAGCCTCGACCTGCTGGGCTCTGGTGATCCTTCCGCCTCAGCCTTCCAAGTAGCTGGAACTACAGGTGCGCGTTACCACGCCCGGCTAATTTTTTGATTTTATTGTAGAGATGAGGTCTTGCTTGCCCAGGCAGGTCTCGAACCCGCGGGCTCAGGCAATCCACTCACCTCAGCCTCCCAAAGGCGCGGGATTACAGGCTGAGCCACCGAGCCCGGCTTGAAACTACTCTTAAATCTTACATATTCAGCCACCCACCTCCAATGGCACTGGAGTTTAATGAAGGAATTTCAATGTTTATAAAAAGATGTGTTTATTATGTGTGCAGAGATCCCATTATTAGTCTGACCCTTCTAGTTGTCTGTGGTTGGGTTGGTATGACGTCAACTCAGTCTTTCCAACCCAGAGACGAATGAATTCCGTGTGGAGCGGAGGCCTGAACATACTTTCCTGAGTGTCTGCAACAAGAAAGTACACTTTGTTTTAAAGAAAACATATAGAATTCTCAACCTTGGCAATTTATAAAATGGGGAAAATTCGGCTAATGGCTTGAGTTTAGGCACTCAGGGATGAGTAGTTATGATGCTGCCCCCACAGGCAAAGAGAGCCAGCACAGCCAGTTCTCACAGAGGTGCAGAATGCAAGGAACACAGCGCCACATGGTTGGGTCGGAGTGGAGTTTCTGATGCTTTCTAGGCCCACATTCTAGCCTATGATTGAGGTTGTTCCAACCCCATCAAGAGGCTTACTGGGCAGGATTTAAGAAGTTGGTTTGTGGGGTCTGAATTTGAAGTCAGTCAGTTACTAGCTGTAACATCGAGTACTACTCAGTGTAATACTACTTATTGAGTACTACTCAGTGACTTAGTGTGTCAATTTCCTCATATGAAAAAGTAGGAGTGTTCATTTCCATCTCACAGATGGATAGAAAGAGCTTAGACAACACTTGGACATAGAAAGTGATGAAGGTATTAACACTTTCAGTAATACAAACTTCTCTTGCAAGTTCCTGCCATGCATCAAATGAAGGGATGCAATCTTGTCCTCTTCTGAGAGACCTTTAATCCTGGGCTTCTCTACACCAGTATTTGGGCTGCCACAGCATCATGCTTCCCAGAAAGGAGATGAGAAGGGCACAGCTTTAGGGCAGTGGATTAGCTGGAGAGCCGGTGTTGCTGTTGACTCTTGTTGCTATGCCCTGGGGAGTCTTTGAGGGTCAATGATTACTAGTTTGGCATGGGTTCTGCCAAGCCATTGGAGTTACATTAATGGGGTGACACACCATCACCCACCCTCCCATGTCCAAATGTTTTCTGTGAAAGCCCTGGAGCCAGAAGGGAGCAGAGCCAGCAGCCTCGGTGACCCTGTTGTTCCATGCCATAGAGCTGCCCTTGAACACATGCTGGAGTCCTCTCTTTGGGGTTCTACTTGCTGGCTCTTAGCATGCCTCTCCCTTGTCACCGGGCAGAGCCCACCCAGGAAGCCCTCTTAGAATGGGGACACTGCTCCGGAGACCTTCCACCTGGGTCATGAGCTGCTGTTGACCAATTCTTATGTCTGCCCTTGAAACAAGGAGGCAAACAGGAAGGGGGACCCACCTCCCAGGAGAGGCCAGTCCACCTACAGCAGGCCTGCTGACGCACTTTCTCTCATTCCTTTCCTCGTTGCTTTTTACTCAGCAGTGCATAGAATGACCTGGAAAAGGTGAAATTAAATTCCACTTTATTTCCTCTTACAAGTATTTGCCCTACTATCACAATCAAACCAAATCAAAAGAAGCTTTTCAGTCTCAAAGACATTCCTTAACCTTTCTGAGCTGCAGCTTTTTATAATAAATTGGTGATTATAGTGTCTTTGTTGTTATAGGGATTAAATGAAAAATACATGTATTCACACAAAAACTTGTACATGAATGTTTATAGCAACATGATTCTTAATAGCCCAAAAGTGGGAACAAACCACGCACCCAACAACTGATGAATGAATAAATAAAAATGTGGCATATCTATACAGTAGAATAACTTGTTATTCAGTTCTACAAAGAAATGAAGTACTGATAGATGCCACAACCTTGAAAACATTATGTAAGTGAAAGAAGCCAGTGAATGCACAATCCCATTTATATGAGGTTTTTAGACTGGCAAATCTAGAGAGGAAGAGAGTTAGACTGGTGGTTACCAAGGACTGGAGGAAGAGACAGATGGGGAATGAGTGCTAATGGGTGCTAGGCTCTTTTTGGGGTGATGAAAATGTTCCAACATCATAGTGATGGTTGTGCATCTCTGTGAATAGACTAAAAAAATTCCTGATTGTACACTTCAAGTGAATAGACTAAAACATTCCTGATTGTACACTTCAAGTGAATAGACTAAAAAACTCCTGACTGTACATTGCAAATGGGTGGGTTATATGCTATGAGAATTATATCTCAATAAAGCCATGATAGGAAAAATGCACATGTGAAGTGCCTGTCACGTAGTAGAGACTCAACAAACTTCCCCTCCCATCCTTATCCCTCTTCCCTATTCCTTTGGGACCTCAGCTGAACTTGGCATCTGTCTCTTCTAGCAAGTGGCTACTGTGATCCCAGTGGTACCATTATTAACGTTACTTTCATTGTCATAAGAGCTTGGGGGTACAAAAAGCATTATCTTGGTTAACCTCCAGCTAAATAGAAGTTCTGCTAGCCCTTGTTGTATTCTTGGAGTCAGTCGCATTAATGTTCCAGTTCCTCTTTAAACCAGCCCCTCCAGAGACTCAACAAGACCTCGCAGGCAAGCTAGAGCCCATAGGACACCTTAAAGTCCCTCCTTGTCCCAGATTTCTTCTATGCCATTCCTTTCCTCTGCTCCCACCCTCCCCACCCCCCACAACATACCCCAAGGAGAGAGAAAGATGGGAACATGACTGGGATGGGGAACCTTGCTGCTTTCTTGAGTGACAACTAGGTAGAGAGTTGTGTGGAGCCCATATTCAGGGTCTCTCAAGTGAATGACAGAAAAATCACCCACTGTGCATGTCCAGAAGTTGGTCCCTTTCTTAAAGTCGGGACTTATTGAACAAGAGCAAGAAAGAATGTACCAGACTACCTCCTCTCTATTTTCAGTTGTCTACCTTAAAAAAAAAAAGATTCTTACCTACATTAATAGAAATTGCAATGACCTGTTGACATACCTTTAGGGCAAAAGCTAGATCTTATTAAGTATCATAAATACATTAGGGATGGCAAGGGAAGAAGCTAAAGTAAGGCCACTGTCAAACTATGAGCATTAATTCCTGTGAAAAGAAATGAAGCGGCCTGTCTGGAGCACACATGCAGGCACCACAGTCTCTGGCCTTGAAACAAGTGCCTGGAGTCAAGCTTGAATTCCAGCTCTGCTACTTACTGGTGCATGACCGAGCAACCGCCTGGGGTCTTAGAGAGCTAATTTCCCAATGTAATCGATTAGGCTTAGAAAACAAAATAAAGAAAAATCGCTGAGAAAACTAAGGAGCAATAAAGACCCTGGAGCGCTCTCTCTCTCTCTCTCGTTTTTGAAACGTTTGTCTTGCTGTTCCTCTCAGATTTGAATTGTGTACCATCTAGCCCAAGCCACTGTTCCTGGATTCACTTTTCTTGTCCTCCCACACTTCCAGTAATTGTCCTCATTTTCAGCGATGGGTTTTTTGTTGTTTTTTCTATCATTTGAGTCCTGACATGTCCCATCTTGCCAAGGCTCCCCTGAGCTGCACTGGGCAGATGGAAAAGCAGGGGAATTGTGAAGAGACTGACAACTGGGCTTAGCACTAACCAAAGTGCTGGCTCCTTGGCACCTGGAGAGTGTGAGGTGTAAGCTGTGATCAGCATTAATATTGAAGACATCATTGCAAAAATGCCAGCAAATGGGGTTGGCAAAGCAAAGATGGGTTCAATTGGTACCCTAAGGGTAGTGAAAGGATATGCTGTAAGGTAGTGTAGACCTTGGCTTAAAATTCACTCCTTCAGCTTGTTAATGGATAAGTTATGTTGCTTCTCTGAACCTGAGTGTTCTCCTCCATGAAAATGGAAAAATAAGAACACCTGTTTCACAGTGCTGAGACAGGGGTAAGTACGGACACACTCAGCAGAGGACCTAGCACAGGGAAAGCCGCCATCACTGTTAGCTTCCTTCCTCGTTTAGCAGGGCCAAAGAATAGTCAGGACTGAAGATAGCCAAAGGCTGAGTTGGGGTCTGGAGAACAAGTTTAGCTGCCAGGTCTGGATTTGAGCAGGCAGCTGGCTGTCCTGCTACACCCGAGGACGACTCCACAGTGCTTGCATGAGTTGCAGAGAAAATGCAGGTAAGGGTGTATAGCGCTGCTTGGGGGATTTGCCAAGTCTTGGAAAGTCTTTTTCCTCCCTCTCCCCACCCTCCCTGGCTCATAAAAAAGGCTCTCCCACCAGAACTTTCAGGAGGGAGGAGACAGAGGGCGCTGGGCTGCTTTCAGGGAACCTGTATGGAACATCTTTGTGTACATGAAGCCCAGAGGGAGAAGACTGTTTATCTGGCTGGTAGGAACAAATTAACAAAGGGAGGGGGGTGCTGAGGATCAGAGAGAAGAATATTGCCCATAAAATGATGAGATTAGATTAGACCAGGAAGATGCAATTGTGCCAGGCCAGTTGAATTTCCTCTGAAGTTAGCATGACCAGCCTTCCAGACCCAGAGGCAGCCAGAGCACAGGGCCTGGTGATTGAAACCTGGCACAATCCTTTCTCCAAAAGCTCTTCACTGGGGGGAGGCTCCATGGGCACCAGGTGAGGGGTAAAAGGTGAATATTCACCTCAGGGTGCGGGGCAGAGTGCAAACAACAGGAGGGGTTGAGAGGGGAACACGTGTGGGATGTACACGGAGATCGCACATTTGGGCACAGGCATCTTAGACTGAAATTTTTACTCTGAAACAGTTTCCTAGCACCCTCTTGTTTTCCTTCTTAGCACTGAATACAACTTATTTTATATTGAATTTGAATCTTCTTCACCTCTGTCAACGATACAACCACCCACCAGTGAAGTAAACCTTGATTCCATCTTGATTCTTTTCTTTCTCTCACCCCACATCCAATCCATCAGCAAATCTTGTCTGCTCTTTCTACAAAATATACTTAGGATGTATCTGCCCTCTTCATCTGTCTCCTTTGCCGTCACTTTTGTCCAAGTCACCATAATTCCTTAGTTAGGCCACAGAAACCACCTGCTAGTTGATCTGTCTGCCGCCTCTCGCTCTCTCCTCCTTATGGTATATTCCTGCCACCAGAGTGAGGAATTCATCCTCTAAATCAGATTATGTTGCCATCTCGCCTCTCTCAGGCTCCCCTTGCTCTTACAGCCTTCAAGGTTCCATACAGCTAGGACTCTGCCGTGCTCCCCAGCCCCATCTCATCCCACCCGTCGCCTCACTCGCTCGCTTGCCTCACTTTCCCCCAAATTCGCTCTGCAGACATGTTACCCCACTCCCGTCCTGTCCTGGTCTCCGGTGCTTGCTGTCTCCTCCATCAGGATTGCTCTGCTCAGTCTGCTTTCTGTGGCCGTCTGCTCCGTGTCACTCAGGACTCAAACCCATCACCACCTCCTTCAAGAGTCTTGCAGAATCCAGTCTAAGGGAGCACTCACGGCTCAGTGGACACTCCATCCTGTCTTGGTTGCTTCCCTCTCTTATTGTGACTGGATGTCATCTAGGTTATTTGTTTCCCTGTTGATTGTGTGTTTACTGGCCATCTGTCTTCCCTCTACAGAAGGTACCCTCCAGGACAGCATTCCATCTTGTTTTCTTCTGAATCCTTCGCACTTGCAGTAGAGACTCTACAAATACTTCTTGACCAAGTGAAGGTCAGTGTCTCCATTGAGTCGAGCACCACGAGTGCAGGGACCTGTCTGCTGCATCACCACATTATACCCAACACTGCCCACTGGGCCTCAGCAGTCTCTCCAAACAGAGAGAAGAGGGAGGGAGAGAAGCAATTTTTCTCCAAGTAGCAGCTGAACTCCTTTTTTACTTGTTCACCAAACTAGAGACCAAGCAAACATCCGGGGAGGGTATGAAAATGCAGATGGCAGACTCAAAGGTGGCGATGTTGAGAGGTGGCAGGAATGTAGTGCCTGTTCAGAAGCCCTGGGTGCACTTATGGGCATGGTTCCCTCATGTCTTAGAGTTATACTTAGACCTTCTACAACGTGTAGTGGCATATATATCTCATGCGTTTTGAACTCAATATTGTGCCTGGAAACATATTAAAAATGTGTTTCTGGCCGGGTGCAGTGGCTCACACCTGTAATCCCAGCACTTTGGGAGGCTGAGGTAGCAGGATTGCTTGAGCCCAGGAGTTCAAGACCAACCTAGACAACATAGTGAAACTTTGTCTCTATGAAAAATAAAAAAATAAAATTAGCTGGGCAGAGTGGTGCATGCATGTAGTTCCAGCTATTTGGAAGACTGAGGCAGAATTGCCTGAGCTCAGGAGGTCGAGGCTGAGGTGATCGTGCCACTGCACTCAAACTTGGGTGACAGAGTGAATCCCTGACTCAAAAAAATAAAAGCTGTGTTTCTGAGTATTCATTTACATCATTGAAAAAAAAAGAAACTACCGTTTATTGACTTAGTCAAGACTTGAAAAGTTTTGAAAAATGCAAGCACAGACGAACCTTGTGCAAGAGCTTGGAGGAACTGAAGAAAATGTGGATAAAACAGAGCAGATGGAGTGCAGGAAGCTCCCCGAAGGTGATGGATGGTGAGCCAGGTACAGCGCACTGGCAAGTAAGCACAATTGGAAATGAAGAGAAAAGTACGTGCAAACTATGAACCCAGTGGAAGTGCCAGAGACACCCCTGCTCCTGAAGGAGGTATGCAGTACAGCCGTGAGCCCTGCAGTGGAGACGGAGGAGACCAGCAGTTAAATATATCAACTCTACACCACCACACCTGATCGATGGTTAACCACCGTTCAAATGGCATATGTCTCTGTGGCAACAGCTAGGGTTTGTTGAATGAGTAAATGAATGAAAAATGAGAAGGGGGCATACTTTTCAGAGTGGTTTGAAGGCAAAAGGATGTATAAAAGTGACCAATAATAAATGTTCCGTAAAGAATTCCTAGAGTAAGTTCAGTCTAACCCATGGATCAAAAATAATACAAACATATAATACATTTCAGACAGTCTCCATAGGTAAACTCAATAGGTACGATTACTCTATGACATAGGCTATATTATTATACCCCATGTATAGAGGAGGAGACCAAGGACCAGAGAAGCTAAGTGACTGATCCACATTCACAGAGCTAGAAAGTTTGAATTTAGCTTACTGCAGGAGTCAACTGGGAGGATATGTGTCCACCTTGGGTTCAATCATTGGAAGAAACTCATTAAATATATTAAAGCTCATCACTTCCAATGTGACTTTCTTTGGCACAGACCCGAAGGCTGGTAGTGTATTCTCTACAAGACCCTCATGCCAGCCAGGCAGGTCACCCCTCTCGTGTGATTGAAGGCACACCGTGGGGGTTGATTTTACATCAAGGAAACTGAGATAAAAGGGTTAACCCCTCCTTGTCATGGAATGACTACAGAGGAAAAGGAATGGACACTTCTTTTTGAGTTGGAATTTCACTCCCTCATCCAGGCTGGAGTGCTGTGGCACACTCACCGCCACCCCAGCATCGACCTGCTGGGCTCCGGCGATCCTTCCGCCTCAACCTTCCAAGTAGTCGGAACTACGGGCACTTGCTACCATGCCCGGCTAATTTTTGATTTGATGTAGAGACGAGATCTCACCAAGTTATCCAGGCTGATCTCAAACCTGCGGACTCAGGCAAGCCACTCGCCTCGGCCTCCCAAAGTTCTGGGATTACGGGCTGAGCAACCCAGCACAGCCGGGCACTTCTTGAATGTCTATCATGTACCAGAAACTGTGGCAGGGAGTTGGCAGAAAGTGTTTCATTCAATCCTCACATTCACCCCATGAAGTAGGTATAATTGTCTCTATTTTACAAGGTAGGAATTGAGGTTTAGATAATTTAAGTAGCTCATGTGAGGCAAAACTGTATGGGAACCCAGGTCTTAGCCTTATGGTTCTGCCCCAAGATCCCTAAAGATTTGGCCCATAAAGATGAATGAATTCTGCCATCCCAGGTAGAAGAAAAAAGGCCAGAAGTGCTGAGGAAAAGACGGGCCTCCCATTCTGTTTTCCTTCTTTTCCCTCCTTGCTTGCCCTTTCTTTGCTTGTTCCTTCCTTCTTTTTTTTTTCTGTCAATAAATCTTTATTAGAAGCCGATCATATGAGAGTACTGTGCTAGGAGCTGGGGATACAGGGTTAACAGGACTGACATTGGAGGGAGCAGGATAGATAAGAAAAACAAGCCAAGCCGGCTCGGTGGCTCAGCCTGTAATCCTGCGCTTTGGGAGGCTGAGGTGAGTGGATTGCCTGAGCTCGCGGGTTCGAGACCCGCCTGGACAACTTGGAGAGACCTCATCTCTACAATAAATCAAAAAAAATCAGCCGGGCGTGGTAGCGCGCGCCTGTAGTTCCAGCTACTCGGAAGGCGGAGGTGGAAGGATCGCCGGAGCCCAGCAGGTCGAGGCTGCGGTGGCCGCTGCACTCCAGTCTGGGCGACAGAGTGAGACTCCAACTCCAAAAAAAAAAAAGAAAAGAAAAAGAAAAAGGAGCCAAATAAACTCAGTAATTTTAGACTGATAAGGACTAAGAAAGAAACAGTAACTAGAAGTGACCTTGATAAGTATCAGTAAGTTTAGCACTAGTGATGAAGACGGTGTGAGTAGCAATGCCAGGATGAGAGGAGAGGCTCTCAGCCCTCGGCCAGACTTGAACTCGGCTTGCTCACAAGCCTCCCTCGGTACCAGCAACAGCGCCCCCTGGCGGCTGACGAGGACAGCTCGCAGAGAGGTTAGCATTTCAGACCAAGGAGACCTGCCTCTACCTTAAAGTGGGCACAAGTTGAGTCTCAGATTTCTCATTGGCCAAATGACAACGATAATAATGTCTACCTCCCAAGGCCACTGCACAGATTAAATGATGCAGTGCTTGGAAGAATTCTGGTGGGTGAGTGACATACTATAAAAAGTGAGTTGGATTTGTAGCAAAAGGGAGTTCAGTCAGACATAAGAAAGAACTTTTGACAGAAAGGAAGACAGGATGCTATAATAGGTTTGTAGTGAAGAATCGTACTCATATTGACAATTTACAAGAGAAGTAATGAAGAAAAAGAGTAGTGCAGAATTCCAAATTGGCAATTTAAAAGAGAAGTAATACCAATCCAATATCAGTGCCTGACACTTCATGGGTTTCACAGTGTGAAATGAACACATGAATTAATGTAGAAAGAAGTGAACTTTTTAAGTGAGAATTGACTGAAGGGAAAGAAAAGGTGATTTACACAACTCCGAAAGTCGCTGTCCAGAAGATTCTCTCTGAAGAAAGGTCACCAGTTGGATTGTTGAAAATTAGCTGCCACATCAGGGGTGCATCCTTGTAACCCTCATCAGATGAATCAAGGGAACTGGAAACACGACAGCCCATAAGCAGAATGACCCTCAGGGGTAAGCAGGATGCAAGGAGAGATGAAGGAAGAAAACGTTGACCAGAGCTGCTTGGAAAAGAGCAGTCCAGGGTGGCTCTGACACCAGAGTGTGATGCAGAGGAAAGCACTGTGGAGACTCGGACGTCCAGCTCCACTGACCAACCGTGTGACAGGGCCACATGCCAGCTCCTTTCCTGGTGCTAGAAGTTTCTATCTGGGAGATGGGGACCATGTTGCTGGGGGCCTACCTAGGCCACTTCAAAAAGCAAACACACACTATGCACAATGTAGTGGGAAAGTCAACAGTACAGAGGCAAAACGGGCATCTCTCTGTGGGATGCCGTGCCTTCTCTTCCTCTGTAGGCACAGGCAGGGCCTAAAAGCGGCTCAGCATCTGGTCTCCAGTCATCAGTGAAATATGCACGGCATTTACTGTGTCTGCCTTTGGAAGTTAGCCTGCCTGTGGTCTGGCTGTTAGCATCCCTGGGGCCCCCTCACCCAAGCAGGCAAAGACAGAAACTCTGCAGCCAGCTTCCGCCCACAGCACTTTCCTCAGTGGATGCTGGCCGAGCGACTGCTGCTCGCTGGCAGTGGAGACAGATGACTGGGGACCCTGGTGGGGCTGGGGTCAGTGGGTCGATACCATGTAGAGACATGCGGGAACGTGTAAAACAGAAAGACGTTCCAAGTGAGGAGGCAAGAGCTTGTAGCAGTGTGGGGCTGGGAAGGGGCTGTGAGTTGCATAGAAGGTGGTGGGTGTCCCTGGAGCCTCAGACAGAAAGATAACTGCAGGGGACTCTGTACCCAGTGCCTGGTGGTTGCAGGCTCATTTGTGGGGTGAACCCAGGCAGCCTGAAAAAAGGCATAAATAGAGCAGTAGCCAGCAGTGACTGTCATCAGAAATGTATCTCTGCTTCTGGGAGCCACCAGAGAAAGAGGACTAACTGGGAACTCACTCCCATGGTGCAAGGACTCTAGAGCAAGAGTGAAGAGCTCTTGATAAGATGTCCAAAAGTACCGACTCATGCTCTGTCATCAAGTGGCCACCAAAACCTCCTCCCAGAAGGACAGTCACAGACTCCATGGCCATTGAAGATGGTTTCCATTTTCCTCTTGGAAATGCATTCCTGCCTCTCGACAGCCCTGCAGACCCAAGCTTCTTCCTGATCTCAAACCTACATGCTCCTGAGAGAGGTTTGACACTAATATCGCCTTGTCTTTAGTGGGTATGAGGAAACAAGCCCTTTCGTAGAAACTGCTGAAAGCAGTTTCAGCCCCCAGCCCTCAGTCGACCTTCAACAAAGCTGTTCCCAGCTTCAGGTCATGGTGGCTGCAGTCAGCCTCGTGGGGAGGGGTTTGCTCACTGTGCTGATAGCCTGGGTCATGCCACTTACACACTGCTGCAGTGCCCGCCTAGATTGGACCACCTCCCACCTCTCCCCACTCCTTTCCTCACTGCCACAAGATAATTCAGATGCCACCACCTCTCTCCACATGCCACCACAAGTTGTGAAACACCCAGCCAAAGGAATGCAAGTATCAGTGAGAAGATAGACAAAATCCAAATGCTATGCCTGATTTTTCTCTGCTTCTCGGCAGCCTCTTTCCCCAGCAGCCCTCATCCTGTCTGTCTCTTAACAGTGGTGAGCGTCTGCAGTGCTGGGGAAGGAAGTCTCGCATCCTCACGATGGACTTGGGCAAGGCAAGAGGTGTGAAGAGCTCCATGCTCTGAAGGGATTCTCAGGTCTGGTCCTGGTGAGTGCTCTGAGTTGGCATCTCCCCTAATCCCCCTTCTCCTCTTCATCTGAGGGAATGAGCCATCGGGAGAGGAAACAGCCCTCTCTCCTCATCCACCTCATCCCACTGTGCCTGCCCCCGAAGCAGACTGGGTCAGGTAGCCCAGTCTGTAAGCAAGTGCTCGGCCAGGCCTCTGTATGTCACATTCGTGTCTATCATCCACACCCGTCCTCTCCATGAGACAGAAGCCTCTGCAGTGTAGGGACTTCAACTTCACATTTCAGAAAAAACTGCACAGCATGGGCTTCCCAGAAGTCTGCTAGGGTGACCCTGGGCCCATGCCTGTGACTTATCTCTGAACCCAATTCAAGCACCCTGTACTGCATGCATAATTCATGACCAGGCCAACTCCTTAACAGCATCGGCGTACCTGAATCCCTGAAATGGTTGAATGCACCTTCAAGCACGAGACTGGGATTACTCTTATCTCTCTGAACATCTCATCATTATGTGGACTCTAAGAGCCCACATTTCATGGAGTCTTTTCCTGTGAGAAGCTAACCACAGTTATTCATAGTTGCCGAGTTCTGTTGAGCTCCTCAAGGACAAATGGCAGATCTGGATAGAGCCAGAAAGTTCCCAATAATTTAATCAAGGGTAATGAACCATGATACTTCCCCTAAGGGTGGTCACCTGAGAAAGTTTTGGTTGTTCTAACTCTGCAAAGACAGTATAAACCTGTTGCTTTCAACTGTGGTGTGCTGCACATTTAAATCAGCTCCCCGGGACATGGCAGCACATTGGTCCACCCCAGTAAATACAATTCCTGAATCCAAGCCAAGAAATGTTGGTGCCTTTGCAGTTGGAGGAGAGGGAGAAGCATGGACATTGGGAAATTCTAAATAAATGGAAAATTCAGGCTTGTATTTCACAGAGTATTCAAAAAGAATCTTCTCTTAGAAGCACTGGTGGGTCACATGCTCTTATCAAGAACACAGTTTCTAAATCATCGAAACTGCAGAACACAGTGTGGGGCAGATACATGCATGCAGAGATGGACTCTGTTGCATGCTGGAGAATCAATTTAAGAAAATAACAACAGTGTTTTTTATTTGTTTGTTTGTTTGTATTGTGAGGAATTTATTGGCCCAAAACAAGATTGGGAGAATTCAGATTTACATTTTTCCTGGGGCATTTGAGCAAGTCACTGCCATTCTCCAAGTCTCAGTTTCTTCATGCATACAACGGGTGAGCTGAATTTGATGAGCCCTTACAATGATTATTCAAAATTAGTGTTTCAGTGCTCTTTTTTTAAGAGGATGCTATTGGCTTGAGTGTTATATCTGACAGCTAGAGACCTTAAGAGTTTTGTTGTTTTTCTTTCTCCCTTCCCTTCCTCTTTTTCTTTCTTTCTTTCTTTTTTTTCTTTTTTGAGTCAGGGTCTCTCTCTGTTACCCAGGCTGGAGTGTAGTGGCACCATCACGGCTCATCGCATGCTCAACCTTCTCGGCTCAGGCAATCCTTCTGCCTCAGCCTCCGGAGTAGCTGGGACTACAGACTCACACTACCATAACCAACCATTTTTTTATTTTTTAGTAGACATGGAGTCCCACTATGTTGTCCAGGATGATCTTGAACTCCTGGGCTCAAGCAGTTCTCCCGTCTTACCCTCCCAAAGTGCTGGGATTACAAGCATGAACCACCATACCTGGCTTAATAAGAGTTTTTGAGAAGCAACTCCTTGTGGCAGTACATCTTTGGATCCTCAACAGTTTTGAAGAGACCTGTCCTCTGCACTGTTTTTTGGTTTCTTTCTTGTATTTCTTTAAAAGAATCTGGGAGTTTCCTGTGTAAGGGTATTGCTCCTTTTTCTGTTTGCTCAAAGATTCTGACAAAGCAATGGCAGGAATGGCCAACATGTTCCATGAGCATCCTTCATAATAAACATAGCGAGGATGGCTAGGCTCATTCTACCTGGGGCAGAAAATGGGCTCCTATGACCCCTTTGATCTTAGCATCATTTTTTGTTTATCTTTATTTTTCTAGGGGTCTACCTCCTGTATATATCTCTCGCCTAATTTTTACTTTTTTTTTGTAATATGTTTGTTTTTATTGTTGTTATTGTTGTTGTTTTCCAGCTTCCACACACCAACTCATTCCTGAAGATTTCTGAACCACATAATCAAGCCAAACACTTTTTGCTGTTTCAGAGCAGTGCTAATACTATTCATGAGTCATATGTATTTCAAGAGGCAGAGCAGACTGGGGAGGTTTGGGCCCTTTTTTTGTTCACTTTTAGCATTAGTCTACATCATCACAGTGTTGAACTTTCCTTTTTCAATCTATAAAATGCAAATTATTTTATTCTCAAAGAAGAGCTAGGTTTTAAAATGAAAGTAAGTGGTCCCTTTCTGTTTTCCCTCAGCCCCCTTATCAACGTGACCACCACCTCCACATCTGAAGATCTCCAGCTGTTGTGGGAAAAGAGAAGGTCATAAGTGTCCAGAGCAGAAGCCTTTAAAACTAATGACCGTATCCAATTATCCTCGATTTGCTATTGCGCAAACACTTTGATTTCTGTGATAATAAACTCATTCAGTGGTGATTTGAGCTAGCAACACAGCACATATTCTGGAAGATTCTTCTTCTGGGACCTTACACATATTAAATTGGAATTGCTCTGTGTCCCTGTCTGGACCTTACTTCAGCTCCTAGGGGTGCCTGACAGCGGTTAGCTGAAGTAAGTCAGGAATTACACCCAAGAGCGCTGATATTTCCAGACACTCTGATGGTGCTAATATTTCAAGGCTTATCACCCCTCCTGCAGAACTAGGAGAGAAGGGATGGGAATGGGCACTGGACTCAGACTGGCCGGGTCTGAACCCTAGCTTGGCCACTTCCCACCTATGTGACCTGTGCCTCTGGGCTTCTCAAACAAAGTACAGTGCCCTGTCCTGAGATGCTGATTCCCTACATCCTGAGGTCAGGTCAGGTTAGAGTGACAGGGCCTGAGATGGTAGCCTCTAGCACAGCAGCCTGGGCCGCTTGCCCTAGCATGCCTCATGAACACCATCCTGCTCCATGTGGCCATGTTGGGATAACTCAGGAGACACTGATTCCAATTCCCCTTACCCTCCCCCCTCCCCCAGTGGAACTGAAAATTGTGTCCCTTCATAAGAATGACCCACAGGCCGGGCTCGGTGGCTCAGCCTGTAATCCCGCGATTTAGGAGGCTGAGGGGAGTGGATTGCCTGAGCCTGCAGGTTCGAGACCCGCCTGGGAAACTTGGCGAGACCTCATCTCTACAATAAATCAAAAATTAACCGGGCGTGGTAGCGCGAGCCTGTAGTTCCAGCTACTTGGAAGGCTGAGGCGGAAGGATCACCAGAGCCCGGCAGGTCGAGGCTGCGGTGGCCGGGAGTGGCCACTGCACTCCAGTCTGGGTGACGGAGTGAGACTCCAACTCAAAAAAAAAAAAAATAAAGAGAGAGAGATGCATTGTAAGTGACCAAATTCCATGGGGGATAAAGGAGATATGCGTATCACTTGCACAACCCTGATGCAAGA
>CAUYQG010096426.1:0-39257 GCA_963574415.1 Tarsius wallacei
CCTCCACCTGCTGGGCTCCGGCGATCCTTCCGCCTCAGCCTTCCAAGGAGCTGGAACTACAGGCGCACGCTACCACGCCCGGCTAATTTTTTGATTTATTGTAGAGATGAGGTCTCGCTTGCCCAGGCGGGTCTCGAACCCGTGAGCTCAGGCAATCCACTCACCTCAGCCTCCCAAAGGTGCGGGATTACAGGCTGAGCCACCGAGCCCGGCTGCAAAATCATTTTCTATAGAGAAATTTTCCTTTCTCATGCAGTTTTTGTTTCTTTCAACTTCACAACCTGTTATTGGTAATGCCACGTAAATTGTTAGAATTACCTGTCAAACTTGGGAAAACATTCATCAAGTTTTTTATATATATATGACTTGTATGATTCAGAAGAATTTTCTGGTTTCACACGTTATAAGCTTTGTATCACTTCTATCACCCACATATATCCATAGCCAGGTATCATTTTGCATATGAATAACACTCTCATCCTTGGCCCTATTTTTTTTTTAACTATAAAGGAAAGTGTTATGGAGGAAAACTTAGAATGAAAAGGAACAGCAATGTTAACTACGGCTAAAATATACTTATAGCACAATTTTTAGAAAGCCTTATGATTATGTGAACACTGGTATGGTCCCTTTCAGGCCTTTGAACAAAGGTAGCCTTCCCTGTTTTAGTCTTATATTCAACATGCCTCCGTAGACGAGAGGCTTTAGGTAAAACAAAAAGTTGAATAAGTAAGGAACAAATTAATTTTAAAGTCATGTAAGGCTAAGTGCAAAGTGCAGTATGTTTGAAGAGTTAGACCCATAATCTCAGAGAGAATTGGCATTCTCTCTATTTTCTCTTTGTAGCTGTATGGAACACATATAATAGAAGAAGATAAATAAGTCATTACTTACTTAAAAGTATGACTAGACATATATTCTTATCAAACAAAAAATAAATTCATACTCCAGGAATCTCCTGATACATTAGTGTCTATTTATAATTACCTATTGGTAATGGGTCGTATACTGTCTCGCTGAAATTCATGTGAACTTATTTGGAATCCCAAAGGACAATTTCTACTTGAGAGCTTCCAAGCTTCCTACCAACTTAATTTGAGACTCTGGCTTCCAGGATTGTAAGTGAATAAGTTTCTGTTGTTTTAAGCTACCCAATTTGTGGTCTTTTATTACAGCAACCCCTGAAAACTAATACATTATCTCTACACAAAAACATTTCCAAATTAGTTAGCATGATATTGGATTCGTAAACTGAATATTTATATACATACTAAAGACCCATGGAATACAGGGGTTCTTCTTGGAATATGGCAGAATATTTTCAGGGAGGACTGCCATGCCCCAAATTGTGTTTCTGCAGCCCTGCTAAAACTCTTGTGTTTAAGCCAGGTGCAGTGGCTCACGCCTGTAATCCCAGCACTTTGGGAGACAGAGGCGAGAGTATTGCCTGAGTCCAGGGGTTCAAGACCAGCCCAGGCAACTTGGCAAGACCTCATCCCTACAATAAATCAAAAAATTAGCTGGGCGTGGTGGCATGCGCCTGTAGTTCCAGCTACTTGGAAGGCTGAGGCGGAAGAATCGTCTGAGCCCAGCAGGTCGAGGCTGCGGTGGCCATGAGCATGCCACTAAACTCCAGCCTGGACAACAGAGTGAGACTCTAACTAAAAAAACAAAACAAAAAAACCCCCCAAAACTAACAGCGTTTAAATGTTCAAGTATCCAAGACATCAAAAAGGGAAACTAAATGATGCATTATTTTTGAGAAGAGCTAACAATGCTATGAAGTAAATTTATTTTCTATAAGCCATACTACTGAGGCACTATAATAGAACCTTTAACTTAATATAAAATTTTCTCTAATTAAAAAAAATTGTATTGTTCCATAATAAGTAAGTTCCAAAACCATGTTAACTGCCCATCTTGGAGAAAAGAAGTCACATAAATAATACTTGACTGCCAGAATCAATTTTCTATTTTTTTCATAATAATGTTCTCTCATATTCTGTTTTTACTTTGCACTTCAAGATTTTAACAGCAATATTAAATATTACTTAATTTTTACCTCTCAGATGTCACTGTAATTGTCAAACCTTTTCATTGGTTCATAAATATCTATGGTTTGTCTGAATTTTAAGATTTTAGAGTGCTGTGGTCATGTTGTATACAACTTTATTTTTTGCTTACGATGCCTGGAAAAGTGTTGAGTATCTCTTAAAAATATATTAAATACTTATTACCTAGGTGAATTTGCTCTATAAACAATAATGTTGATGTCTCCACAGAAAGGGACTCAGCTGTAGAATTTCTTCAGCTGTAATGGACTACAGTGCAATACATTTGAGAATATTTGCATTCCTGTTAGTTCAAAATTAAATCCGTATGCAATTTGCTTAGACAGGCCTCCATAGCTGTGCTCATGGCTTTCCATTCACCAAGGAAAGGCTTTCGCTGGTCATACTTAACTGTGCTGGTGGAAGGCCAAGGAAAAACTCTTCATTAACATATACTCAGTAATTACCAAAGGCACATAGACACATCTCATTTCTAACCCACCATTATGTTCACTGGCCTGGAAAATGGAATTGGACCAAGTGGAACTGTCCCAAGCACATGCACTGTATATTCCTGGAAGAAGAATCACACAGTGTGCTCTATAGACAAGGACGCTGTCTGTGTACCTTAGCAACCCTCCTATGGACAGGTTTTACAGAGGTGCTGGTCAAAATAATAAAGACTAAACTGCTGTGCATCGTCATTCTGCTTTAAGAATGCTGTTAAATTATTAAATCCATATGCATTGTGAAATGAGAATTAACTTTTTCTCTCATATTGTATTTTATGCCTGAATCTGAAATTAAAAAAAAAAAAACCTGACTACTATGTGTAAAAAATTTTCACATTCAAGTCTTTAGTTTACTAAATGAAAAGAGACAGGCAATAGAAAGGTAGCCTCAGTAAATTATTGTGTGAATGGACATCAAAATGGTATCTACAGGCTCATTATAAACTCCTTGTCTTAAATAAACAAACTCTGGGTAGCTACTGGTGGCAATGTTCCCTTCATAGTGTTTCCATCTAGAAAGGAAAGTGGAACTGGACTATTGTTGACTGCCCCTATTGTCTTCATGCTTCCCCTGGAAAGTTCCCTATGTGGGGAGGGTGCCACTCAGGTCAACACTGGCATGCCGCAGGACAGGTGCAAAGGTAAGTATGTGCTATCCTATCACTTGTTCCTTCTATCAGTAGACATTCAGTGCTCGGGACACCACATTAAGCAAAACAAAGACCAACAGGACCAGACCCCTGCCCTTGTGAAGCTCACAAGCTATAGAACAAAACTTAATATATGTTATACCATTTTTCTATGGGTCTCAGCATCACAATACATGTATACATACATGGTGCCCTGGGAGTTTGATAGAAATAAACTAACTAAATGAGGCAATCATTTTAGCCATCTGATAGGTCATGAAAACTTTCATCAAGGTGAATTATTACACATATACAGATATGTTAGTTAATATTGAGATATCAATGATCAGATTTCTTTTTAGATTTAGCTTAATAATAATAGAACAGAATTCATTTTCTAGGAAATATATGTATAGTCCTATCCTAAGCATTGCCAGCGAGACAAAGAAAGAAGTAGAGGCTATACCATTGTAATCTTTAATGTTCTTTAAAATATAATTATATATTTCAGTTTTTTTCTTCACTGCTCAAAGATGACACCGTCCTCGGAGTCCCATTCTGCATAAAAATTGTAATAAATGGATCATCAAACTTATTAATAACTTAAAAGATGGGAAAGGGAGATTGAAAACTGATTTTGCAACATATACTCCGTGATGTAATAAAACTTTTTTCCGCTTAGACCATAAACCAACAGACTGTATCTAATTCATCAATTACTTTGTCTTTGTGAATTACTTTAAAAGTGACTGGTAAATGATCAAACACATTTTAAATATAAAGCCAGCAGAAAGTCACATGGGGTTCTTTCATGAATCAAAGTTTTCACTTCTCCATGTCCTATGTGTTACTGTAACCACTGAAGCAGCCTATATAGTATATAGGACACAGAGAGCCACTGTGCTAATCGACAGACCTGATGGTGCACTCTGCTGCAAAAGCAATTTTTATTTTGAACTCCAATACCTTTTAGGGGAACCCTTCAAAAATAATCACATCATGGTTTGAGTGACTAACACGTTTCAATTGTGTGCACCCCTCTCCTACTCTGTCTCCTTCCCTCCTCCTTTGCTTTTAACTTTATGCCTAGAGATGGAAATCCTTTCTTTTTTTCTTCTGAAAACTAATACTAGGAGGAGGGATACTGTTATACCCGACATGAAAGAATATTTCTTTTTCTCAAATATCTTTTATTTCAGAATAAGATACAACCATCCCCAAAGAAGGACTTTTAATCACAGATTTCTATCCTGAGGCAGAAGAGCTTTTCTTTTTTGAATGGAAACTCATTCTATAAGGAAAGTCTGCATCAAAAATCAAACAGGGACTATGATAACAAAAAAGAACCCCGCCAGCAGTTTCAGGGTAACTTGCTGGTTTGTGCTTGGGTCTTAGTGGGTTCTAAAGAGGCTTTCGATTTTTTTAAAGTAGGATCTCAAGGCAGTTACCTACCAAAACTACTAATCTTTCACTACTGCTGCTGAGGAGAATGCTTTCAAATGGAAAGGCCTGGCCTCCCTCTCTAGGACATCATCCTACAGATGAATGGAGTGCTGAGAAGAAAAAGCCTCATATTTCACCTGAAGAGTAGAATTGGTGACAGGATTATTATTATGAGTGGAGTCTTCTTAGAATATTTATTCAGGCTGACAAAAGATTTCAAAATAAAGAGAACACTGACAACTAAGTTTGAAATTAGAACAACAGTTAAAGTAAACCTAAGTATAAATTAGGCTTTTAGATTAAATTAAAATGTGAAGCCTTCTTATTTATAAATGAGAAGTTATATCTGACTTTGTTCACATATTATCAAATGTTATCCTTGTCATTTTATTAATTTTGATATATTTCCATCAAACTTCACAAAAAGAATGTACAATAATTTATAGTTTGTAATTAGCACATATCCAAAGTTAGGGCTTGAAATCTAGATTTGTCACATAAATGAATGCCTAAATATTCAGTGTAGATGATTAAATGCTAGTCAGAGCTATTCTAAATTACAGCTATGCACACACAGAGTATAAAAATGCCAAAATATTATACACCAAATTCAGTTGCCTGGTGCTCAACAAGCCTTAATCAAATGGGAAAAGCTAAATTGAAAAGCTGCTTTGTGAACATGCATTTCAATAAACCATAATGTTTGTGAAATCAGAACACAGGAAAAGAAGATAGCATTAAAAAAAAAAAAAAAAAGTAAGCCGGGCTCCATGGCTCAACCTGAAATCCCGTGTCGTGGGAGGCCAAGGTGAGTGGATTGCCTGAGCCTGGGGGTTCGAGACCCACCTGGGCAATTTGGTGAGACCTCATCTCTACAATAAATCAAAAATCAGTCGGGCGTGGTAGTGCGTGCCTGTAGTTCCAGCTACTGGGAAGGCTGAGGCGGAAGGATCGCCAGAGCCCAGCAGGTAGAGGCTCCAGGCCACCGCACTCCAGTCTGGGCGACAGAGTGAGACTCCAACTCAAAAAAAAAAAGTAATTCCCATGAAAATTACCCATTTACCATTTTTCAAGTACAAATTTAGGAAATATTACTGCAAACTCATGCATAATAATAGAGGCAATCTCATAGGTAAAGAGATTCCAGAATTTATATACAAGTTAAAAACAAAAACAGAACCTTAGAAACCCATATTTGAATAGGTCTAGGATGCCAGTTTACCTTAGCTTTAATTAACCTATGTATCTCAGGTGACTGCTTTAGAAGAGAAGCTTAACATTTAAATAAGATGTTTTTAATTTAAATAAGATGTAGTCACCATCCCCCACCCCTACCTCCAGATTCTTACTTCTTTATGAAAGCCAGATCTCAACATTTTTCTTTTCTTTCTTTTTTTTTTTTTTAAATTGGAGTCTTACTCTGTCGCCCCGGCTGGAGGGCCATGACACACTCACAGCCACCCCAGCATCAACCCCCTGGGCTCCAGCGATCTTTCCGCCTCAGCCTTCCAAGTAGCTGGAACTACAAGCGTGCACTACCACGCCGGCTAATTTTTTTAATGTATTGTAGAGATGAGACCTCACCAAGCTGCCCTGGCTGGTCTCGAACCCACGGACTCAGGCAATCCACTCACCTCGGTATACCAAAGTGCTGGGATGACAGGTTGAGCCACCGAGTCTGGCCAAATCGCAACATTTCTATACCTGGCACCATCAGATATGGCACCAGGGCATAACTACATAGTCCAATAGCAATCTAGATATGATTAGGTAATCCTTAATAGATCAAGGATATTTTGGGGAATACCCATGTCACACTGCAGAGCAATCTTAATTACAATTATCTGAATATCAACAGAGTGCATACCCAATACAGAACAACAACATTTTTAGCAGAGAGGATGTAACCATCATGTCCCTATCAACTGCTTAATGGAATTTCTAGTTAGCATGCTCTAAAAGAGGTTGGGAATCACAAATGTTATTTACAAAAGCTACGGAGTAGGGAAGGGCACAGAAAAGTGTGCCTAAGGTTAGCAAATAGCCAAGATATTTCACTGTAATTCTCTGTATGAGATCTTGACATTTTCAAGAATAAAAATTGTTTGGATTACACTTTCAACTTTGTTCCTCTTACCTAATGAGATGAAAAGATATATTTTAAGAAAAATGGGTTAAAAACTTAATAGCACGAAAATCAAGATCTCAAAGGGAACAGAAATTATGTTAAGCTTTTTGCTACTCTTTGAAACGTTAACTTTATTATGTGATGTACCAACCTGTCGGTATATCACAGTCCAATATAACTATATAAACATCCGTGTATTACCATTTTAACCAGAATATGCAGGGACATATCTAATGAAAGAATTGTGTTTTTGATATAATAAGGAGCTAATATTATCTGAGTTAATTCACATATGCATGTTATTCTCTATTTTAAGGGTCAAAAAACTTTTTTTTGAAGGTTCAGATAGCAAATATTTTCAACTTTGTAGGCCATTTAGCTTTATTATAAATACTGAGTTAATTTATGTTGTAGTAGAAAAGCAGTCACTGATAATAGAGAAACAAATGATTGCGGCTGTGTTTCAGTGAAACTTTATTAATAAAAACAGGTGGTAGGCCAGATTTGATCCTTGGGCAATACTTTGCCAAGTCCTGCTCTATTTCCATAAACTAGAAGGGATGCAGAGTTTAAAATATTTTCTGTAAAACATTCTAGATGATTCACATTGTCACATTTTGATCGCTTTTTATTGAACTATCATATCAGAAAGAAACTCTAGTACTCAAAAGAATTCTAGAGAGCCTGACTTTGTCTGAAATCCAACCTTCTAATTTATATTGATCTTTCTAATTTTGAAGTCCTTAAGCAAACGTTGAAATATTAACTTAATAAGCCATTAGCACTTCCACTTTTTTGCATTAATCAAATTATTTAAAATATCGCAGAGAAAAGCATACATGGTTTTAAAATCCATTCAGTTATATAATGCACATGATGAACAATGGAAATTCAACACAAACGGGTACTCAAAAGAGAGTGCAGAAATGCCCAGAAAACAATGGAGATTTGTCACCGCATTATTGCATACATTTCTATGGTTATCAAAATGTCACCTGTCACAGGTTACTGTGGTTCAACTGTACAGATGGGAATTACACTGATGGTTCATTCACCTTAATACTATCTATGCATGTCCCAGGAAGCTGGATGCCAGTGAGAAAACCAGAAAGATGGAAGAACAGATCAATGAACATGTTTTGTGATGAGTATACGCAATTCATACTTTAAACAAGTATAAAATCAAGATGCAGCCTTAACCATGCGTGTTCACACATTCATGTGTGAGGAAAGCCCAGGGATTTGCATGACCACTATCCATTAAAAGCACGTGAATACGCCATCAACTGACATCAATGAGTCTTGTAATACTTATAGTTTAGATTTTCTGCCCTTAAAAGTTATATGTGAAACAAATTATACTTACTCACTTTAATTCAGTGTAATCAGGTAAAGAGTTCAGAGATAACTATGGCCACACAAATAAACGTGGGCCCAAGAAACTTTTTTGTCTCAGTGTTGACATAACGAGATTCAAACCAGAGTCATAAATTCTAATATTCAAGACCAGTTTCCTTCTACTTTATGAATAGTTATGGAATTTAGGGAAGAAATAGCACATTTTTTACAATGTTAAACTCAATCATGATAGTTCATACCCTATCCCTTTCTTTTTTCTCTGCTTCTTTGGTATATACAATCCTCTTTATCCATAATTGGGCACCATAACATCAAGTGCCTCTAAGTATCACACTGAAATTTCGATATTTCTTCCTGCTTCCTCTTCAAGTGTATGTGTGTATGTGTGTGTGGTACGCACATGCACGCTCACATGCTCGCACACAAACATGTGTAGTTAGTGACTATAGCATAGAGACCAAGGCACAACTATTCGGTATCAGAAATTCCACTAAGTTGACTGAGGAGTTGTGTCATTTGTTCCTCTAAAGCTGCATTTACTAGGTTTTGTCTGTGATGGCCTATAAAATTATAAAATAGCATCTTTAATAATATCCATGGGAGAACTGTTTTTAACAATATACATACACACTTAAAAGATAATATTGTTGCCACTTTGGATGACCAAAAGAGCAGATGTGATGAGAAAATACTGAAAAACAAAGTATGGATTACGACATTAGAGAAAAAAATGTTAGCACATGCTAAGAAACTTAAAGTAGAGGAATGTATGCAGTTTGTTTACCTGTACTAACATGGTCTCTTAGCTCAAGCCACAGGATCTTTGCATCTGAGCGTGTTTTCTCCAAACTTTTCTTATCATTTGTCATCAACTAGCCTATCCTTTTTCTTTACATTCTCCTACATTTCCTCCTGTCTATTCTTGGATGACAGATACAAAATGGTTGCAAATTTTTTGACACTTATCCCACTAAGAAATATGGAAGGACTCCATATTTAAATCTGGGCTGTACTATGACAACCTTGACTGAATATTAACTGCCAGATATGATACTATGCTAGTTCTGGCCTAACTTTTAAGAGAACTGGAACTTTCTACTTTTTATTTTTTTGCCTTGAAATATTTACTCTTGGAACCCTGAACCATCATGTAAGAAGTCTGACTTCTCAGAGGCTCTCATGTTGTAAGGAAGCTCAGGCTAGTCATTTGGAAAGCCTTGTGCAAGAAGAGAGAGATTAAGAGAGAGTGACTGAGAGAATGTGACCGAGAGAGAGGGAAAGCAATTGAGAAAGGGACCTAACCACTTCCCAACTTTTCAGTCCCTGGCCATTCAGTTATTACAGCTGAGGCTCTAGACATTTTAGAGTAGAGGCTAGCCATTCCCACTGTCACCTGCTCATATCTATCACAGATAATAAGGTAAAATTCTGTTATTATAAATCATTTTAAGCCAATGAGTTTTGCATTGGTTTGCTATGTAGTAATTGATAATACAATTCTCTCAATTCTAGTATCCTATTTATTTCCTTGAGAAGTTATCATAAGTAATTAATAATTTAAAACTTATTCATTTAGTGACTATTTGTTTATAGAATGGGAAATCTATGAAGGCAGAGGCAATACCTGTCCTAGATTTTCAGCATTGTTATAATGTCTAATGGAACAAGTAAATATTTGTTAAGGGAAGGAAGAGGGGGAGGGTATCTGATTGTTAGTAATACCAGCTCTTTTTTGTCACACCCCAAATTTTATCAAGCTTATACACAAGTGACAAGGTTGGTAGAAAATATATTATAAAATACTTTTTTCATACTTGGTCATTTAATAAATTATGTGTGTAGTATTTTCATCTACAACTCTCAGAATGTCATTTTTGAAAATAATTCCAAAAATTATCAGAAACTAACTTTTATTTTATGGTAATACATTTACAGATTTCTTGTAATGTCTTTAATATTTTCTTACTTGTTAAAATTAATCTTTCAAAATCACACAGCAAAATCATAATCTCAGTGGTTGGAAAATATTACGATGAGCTATGCATACTTTCTATAATGATTTTCTGTACTTGTCAATGCATCTTGTTTCAATAAGCAAGCAGAAATCAATGGATCACTTCCCACTAGTCTTATCTGATAAAAGCCTACCACTTTATCTCACAAATACAGACAACACATTTAGAACTGGAATTCTTTCAGATAGATTTAGTAATAATTCCCCAGAAAGTTTAAGGAGAATGCTGCCAGGTTGATACGTATCTACATTCTGCTTTAGAAGGAGCAGAAGCCAAGTTAAGAGAAGCAGAGGCCTATTGCTCTAAATGTTTAGCAAAGATAAATATTCTCAGTATTTTTCATATTGTAAAAATGAGGTCATATGGAAGGCTTATGAGTTCAGTTCTTTGATAAGGATTAACTAGGTCATCATTACCATTTTTAAAAAAATACCTATGTCTGAGTCCGGAATTTTAAAATGTGAAAGGCAAAGTCTCACCCAGGTTTTATCTCATTTAACCTTGTTACCTTTCAATATCCTTGATTTAACGCTCTGTTCATAAGGCACATATAAAATTATGGTATCCAATGATGCCCAAACAAACACAAATTTAGCAGTAGCTTAGTACCTAAAAAAGTACTATTTCTAAAACCTGGTTTGGCATTCTGAAAATGTTTCTGTAATTGGATACAACCAGATCTTTGTTTCCAATAATTTTCATCGCCATGATGCCTACATCCCATTTTTCAAAAAAGCTGAATATATGCAACTGTTCTTGGTATATGAGGAAATATTTGCCTTTGAGACTTTGACCATGGTATTCCTTTATTTAGAAATGCCCTATCAAATAATACCCATCATTTGATATCCATGTCTGGTCTTTTCCCATGAATCCTTGTCTCACCTCACTGAAAAGCACTCTAATTCCTCTCAGAACTCCAGCAACTTTTATCTATACTATTATAATCACAGTTAACGAGACTCTGCTTTTATTGTAACTAATTGAAAACCACCTTATTTTGCAAGAATGTCATAAACTTCTTGTTCTTATAAACGCTATCTTTTTTTACACACTTGTTCCATTTAATATGTAACATGTGATATGCAATAAGAAGTGTTCAATAATGGCTTGGCATGTGACTAGATGGAGCTGTTAAGATTTGGCTTTGCATGAACCAGGGAGTAGGCTACAAATGTTTCTTTAGAAAGTGAATGAATTTACTATTATAGTCTTTAAAATAAATTAGATTATCAGGATGGCTTAAATCACCCAACAAGTATCTAAAACAATGGAATATGGTCAGATATAGTCTTATGGGACTCATAATAAATCAAGAAGACCCAAAGATTAAGAAACAGAATGAATCAAGCTGCTATGCATTAATGAGGTATACAGTAGAATACCTGAGGTCTTTGTTTTTCCAAACAAAAAGTGACAAAATCACGTCTTTACTCCTCCTAGAAAAAATGTCCAAAGGAACATGAGAAGAAGCATACAAGAAAGGAGTCTTAAAGTGAGATTATGTTTGAGAAAACAAATGAGAGATAAATATTGTCTATCACCAGAGTTAAGTTTTCTGCATGATTTCCAATATCAACAATACATAGATCAAAATTATTTTGGGTTTTAAATCTATATTATAATGGCATTTTGGGATACACTAGACTATAATAAGATATGAAAAAAGATAACATTTGGTAACATAGGCTAAAAGGATATTATATACTTGCAATGTTTGTTTATGAATACATATGTCTATACATTTATATGTATGTGCATATACCTTCACACACACGTTTTGCCAAAAAGGTATTGAATTTAATTCTGACAGATAGCTAAATATCTGGATCATTTTCAAATTTAAAAAAAGTAATGAACACGGTTAAAGGTCCTGAAGCAGACACAAAGTTCATTGCTCAACAAATCTCTTCCCCCCGCCCCCAAACCCCCTTCTAAAGAAATTTTGGATCTCGCTCTTCCCTACAGTCAGGTGAGACCATATGAGCAAGTTGCAGCCAATGGACAGAAGTGATGTGGTGCTTTAGGCTCAGAGAAGTGGTCCCTACACCCACGGCTTTTTCTCTCCTGCAGCAATCTTAGAGCCACTTGTTTCACATAGCATAGCTCCAGGTTGCAGTAGAGTCACATGACCAGCATTAGACTATAATGTAAACAAGAGGAAAAAATGACTAGATTACATCACTAGGGATACAGGGTTTGACCAATGGGCCAGCTTGCCATGAATAATAGTTGTAATATAAGACACAAGATTTTATTCAATAGTCAATAAAATTATGAGATTAAATGCTTTTTTAGTTGGGCAGATTGCAAGTTTTTATAATTACAGATTAATATTTTCATATACTTCTGTATATAAAGCTAAGAAAAAATCCATTGAACTTAGAATTCATGATTCTTTCAAAAATATTAAATGCAATCGTTTGAAAACAATATACTTTATATCTCAGCCGTCAAATATAATTTAACTTGCATACTATTATATAAAGACCTCTACTATAAAAGCTACTAAATTTGACTTACTTGGTAAGTTAAAATGGTTAACATATTGTTCCCATGGCTTAATGAAATATCTACATACGTTCACTGCATAGCAAGGATGATTATTACAATTTTAAGTGGATTTTTCTGATCAACCTAGTAGTCCTTCACTATTTCTGGAAAGAGAAAGAAAAACATGACTTGCCACCTCAGACATACTGCTCAGTGGTTGATATTACAGGAACGTAAGAAAGTTTTCCTTGTTATTATTAGTTTTTGACCTAGTTGCAAGAGTATCATGAAAAGTATTCAAACTATAGTTTTTATTATCCAGCTGGGTGCTTACCTCATATCTAATTTCATAGTTAACCTTTGTTCTTTAATAAATAGTAAGTTGATAATACTACCTATTTAATACATCGAGTTTTATACAATTCTGACTGATAAGATTAAAAGTGCTCACAGGAGCAAACACTCAGCAGTGCATTGTAAATTCATGGCTTAGAAAAACTCCAGATAGGAATAGCAAACACCCTCAGAGAACTTACCATGAGCAGCCATTGATTCTCCATGTGCTTTACATTCTTCCAATGTCCTTAAAATCACTTTAGCAGATCAGTCATATGATTACTCATATTTTAAAGACAAAGATAAAGCCACAAAAGGTTCACCAACTTGCCAGATGTCACACGGGTAGTACATGGTAGAGGCAGGATATTTTTTTTTTTTGAGTCGGGGTCTTACTCCATCGCCCAGGCTGGAGGGAAGTGGCCACCCCAGTGTCGCCCTGCTGGGCTTTGGCCATCCTTCCACCTCAGCCTTCCTAGTAGCTGGAACTACAGGTGCACACTACCATACCTGGCTAATTTATTTATTTATTTTTATTGTAGAGACGAGGTCTCACCAAGTTGCCCAGACTTTCCTCGAACTCACGGACTCAGGCAATCCTCTCACCTCAGCCTCCCAAAGTGCTGGGATGACAAGCTTGAGCCACCCGCACCCAGCCGGTAGGATTTAATCCTAAGTATAGTTTACCTCTGAACAACATGAGGGTTAGGGACCCAACTCCTGTCAAAAATTTGTGTATTTGACTCCCCAAAAATTTAATAGCCTATTGCTGACTGGAAGCCACACTGATAACATAAAAAGTCAACTAACGTACTTTGTTTGTTATAAGTGTTCTACACTGTGTTCCTACGATAAAGTAAGCTAGAGAAAAGAAAATATTGTTAAGAAAATCATAAGGAAGAGAAAGTACATTTAAGGTACTGTACTGTAACACTACTATAGTAAATTCACACTGTTTACAAGATTCATTTTTTTGAAGTGGCCGGCAACTGCAGACCTTAATCTGCTGTGCCTATTCAGCAATTACACTTTTTCTTGTAATGCCATGACTTTTCTCTGCTTCTTGGGAGCACTTTCAGCATCACTAGTATGGGTCCCATGGTGCTATTCAATGTTATAGTAATGGACTCAACACAATGAACAATATGCAAAAACCATGAAAGTTCACTTTTTATTGCGATCCAAGATTTACCAGAGAGACAATTGCTCACACAAAGAGAATGAGTGTCACATGGCCTGTTAAGCAGATTCTCATCATTTGAGCTTACTGCAGTAGCAACAGGAGGTTGCCATATTACAGTAGTACATTATGTAATACAGTTAATTTTATGCAGCTATGATTTAATATGGCATCTTCATGTTTGTTTACATTTCTCTCATCTACAAATGGCACCATCTATCGCAAGTGTTTGTATGAATAAGTTTTGATAAATTTTAACTTTTTATAATAGACTGGTATATATTTTTATGGTACTAAATGATAAAATAGACTAGTGTCTACATGACTTTATGCAACTATGACATACCTAACTTTTTCTTTTTTGCAATTTTTATTTTTCTAGGTTGTGTAGTTTGTCTGCAAGTTTTTTTTTCAAATTGTTGCAAATACCCCCAAATTTTCCAATTTATTTATTGAAAAAAATCTGCTTATAAGTGGACCCATGCGGTTCAAACGCATGTTGTTCAAAGGTCAATTGTAATGTGGTTCCAGGAACCCTATGGTTAATGAACACATACATTATTCTCCCAAATCATTTTATCCAAACAAACAAAAGATAATCTTTATTTCAGGTGTCTTCGGCTTGACAGCTTCTTTTTCATTTGTCTCACCAAAGTTGACCAAGGTACCGAGAGCACAGTAGTCATTCAAAAAGGATTTTTCATTGAATTAAAGCAATTAAGGGAAAATGCCACTTTTGATATCTCTTCCCCTATAAAAAGCATATTAATTTATTATTTTTGATAGCTGAATAGTATTTCATAGTATATCTACACCATATTTTCATTATCCACTGATGGGCATTTATGAAATAGTGTCTTTTGTAGCAACATGGATGGAATTGGAGAACATCATCCTAGGTGAACTAACTCAGGAACAGAAAACCAAACACCACATGTTCTCACTTATAAGTGGGAGCTAAACTAAGGTTATGCAAAAGCATAAAGAATGGCATAATGGACACTGGAGATTCAAAAGGAAGAGGATTTATGGGGTAGAGGGACCAAAAAAATTACCTATTGGGTACAATGTGCATAGGTAGGGATGGTGAGTACACTTAAAGCCCAGACCAAAAACTATTTGAACCTCTCAAAAGTATTAAAATATAAGTAAATAAACAAATACAAATAATCTTTAAAAGCATATTAATATCTGAAAAGTAGTATCGAAACCCTTCATCTCAAATTTGAAAACATTTTTATTCCCAAATCCAAAGGCTGTGGATTGTTTTTATTCCTAATTTGAGAGACTAAATGGGCAGGACTTTTGGAAAGTAGGTGGAGAACTTAAGCAAAAATAGATAAGGCAATTAATATTCATGTAGGACATATGGCTTGGAGATAGCTTCCCAAGGAAACTAGTTATTCATAAAGGGAAGGGACAATGAGAAGGAAGGTTTCTACGGACATGCACATGGATCATAACCAATAATATACATGAGGAACCTTCCTTCCTAAAAGTTAAGGAACCCCATAACTATTCATACTCATACCTGAGGTCATCCAGAGCCAAAATGTGCCCTGCTAACAGCTGAGTAACTTATCATTTATAAGAAAATGACTATAGCACATAGAGGATACATTCCCTCTCCGATTACAATTTAAAATCCTTCCCTTTTCAGACACTTTACCCCTAAATTTTGTTTTCACTATTTGTTTAATTTAATTTCTTAGAAAAGCTGTGTCATAAGCCATCTGATGACTTTGTAAATGCAAAGGGCCAATGTTGTGGAACAGACAATCTAATGACATAGTGTTTAGTGTTCCCTAAAGCAGGAGACAGATGAAGAGAAACGGTGAACCGGCAACCTTAGCATAATTAAGACAAGCCTGAGTGCTCGCCATGGTGCCATCACATTAATCTCACATCAGTGGCACCTGGCTAAAATTTATGAGATATGTAAAAGGGGCCTTTCCCACTGACCTTGATAAGGCAGAGTTATTTATCACGTGAGAGAATAGTCAGCAAGCTAGGGAGAATGAGGTATATTAGAAATAAGTTGGCAGAGAGATTTAAGGGCCGTGGGCTGCAATACACTTTGACTGAAAAGATCAAGAGAAGTATTTCCAGTTCTGGGAACCTTAAACATCCTTGATAAGTAAAACATAAAAGCATACATCATGTTCATAAACAATTTATATATATATATGAGAAGGGTATTAGTAAATGTCAAGTTTTAAACTGATGCGAGTTCATTCATTTAATATTTTAAAATGTATGTTTATTGACCTAATAGAATGGGACTCTGTGACCACAATGGATTTCAAATGATTTTACCCCCAAATAAATAAGCAAAACATATTCACTGTGAGTTCCTTGGGGGCACTACCTCATTTTATTCATCATTGCATTTCCAGGGCTTAATGGAGAGTCTGAAATAATTTGGTCCCAATAAATCACCAGATCTTTTTATGGCTGGCTGCTTTCCATTCTCTAGATCTCAGCTCCTACCGCAGACAGACTCATAGCCACAGAGAAAGACCACAGAGAGGTCTCCCCTGGCCAGCCCATTAAAAAGACTCACCACTAGATACAACTATCTTGTGTATTGCATTCATGCTCATTATTTGCTTTTCCTTCCTAGACTGTGAGATTTCCTGTCTTTCTTGTTCACCTTTATATGTTGCCATAGACCCAATGCTAGAACAGGACATGGTGGGTTCTAAATAAATATTTGCCAAATGAGTGAAAGAAGGGGTGATTATTAAATAAATCGTGGAAATAACTAAACAGAGAAATAATGATCATTATGTTTCCGAGTATAATTTAAGAAGTGCATACTTTTTATTTTAAGTCATTGCATTATCAGTAATAATAAATTTAAAAATCTGGCAATGACACTGTCCACTAAGAATTTCATTATGGTAAAGTTAGTATCACAATAATCCATTCTTGATTGTTTATTGAAAAAGAAATCTCAGTTATTTGCAGTGGTTTTCACTATTATTGTTACATATGACTAGCCTTTTAAGGACGAAAACAGTTTTGTATCTCAAACGTTTCAACAAGAAATATGAAAGAAAATACAGTGATTTGTTTTTTGTTGGAGTTTTGTTTTGTTTTGTTTTGTTTTGCCTTACTTTCCTATAAAATGTGCCACATAAAATATTGGTAGTTGCAATTTGTAGAAATGTCATGTGAGTGACATTTTACTTCTGTTCAAGGGCCAACTAGTCAGCACAAGGGTCCTTTATTTTATTTTTGTGTAATGGACAATTTGAAGATTTCTTTCTAACTTTATCAAACATAATTGAATTTATGCTTGTACTAAAATGGAGATGAAGGAAAACAATTCTATCTGTATACAGTGAAAGCCTATAGTCTTTTCAGTGAGGCAGAAAAGCAGCACAGCCTTAGAATTTCACATAGAAAAGTTATATTGGGTCAAGTAGACTTGACTGGTTTTAGGCTACACCATGAAAATGATGTAGGCTACAGAATGAAAATGGCTTTGAGTGTTTAAATTCTGCTTCTCCACCATTGCCTACTTGATAACTCTTCTATGGAAAAGCATAGACCAGCAGAAATCAGCAAATCACACACACACAAAATTCATTCTAGTTTTTCACTATACTTAAAACTACTGTATTAAAAGTAAGGTAAATTTGTTAGCTAGTATTTTAGAATGAAAGTAGACAAGCAATTCTTATTTTAACAAAAAGCCCAAATTAATAAAATGAATATATCGATATTTGAAAGAAAAGGTTGACCTGCCTCAATTGCTAGGATAATTGGTCACTTTAAAATCCAAATTAGCATTCATACTCACACAGAAAATTAATCACTAAAAACATTTGATTAGCTGTATTTTGGATCTTCGTCAGAGGTACAGTGTACCACAGGGATTATAAAAGTTTGAATGGTTTCCATGTATGTTGCAGATTGTGAAACTCACACCTATGCAAGGAAAGACTTAGAAAATTAAATATATCAGAATAATTAAAAATTGTTCATTCAAGGCAAATTTGTACATTTTAATGCAACATAGCTTGCTTAATTTTTAAATGAATGTTTTATAAATAATGAGCTATGAAGGTAAAAAAGAGTGGGAGAATTAATAGAATTTGTTTATGTTGAATGTTTCCATTGAACTGAATTTCTCGTTTTCTAGAATTTCTGCAGAATATAATTAAAAGTTTCATAAAATGTCAGTTTTAATGTTTGTTGTCAACCTTACCTATCAGATTGCCATTGAAATTAACTTATTTGAATGCTTAGAATTCCATAATGAATATATTAAAACTTCATACAGATAATAGGATGTGACTAATTTCTATTTGTAATGGGAATGTTTAAAGAGGGTAAAAGCAGAAATTTAGTTTATATTTCATGATTCTATAACTTACCTATCCTATTTTATTAAAGAAAATCTGCCACATGCTTATCTCATAATTATTATCCTCAAAGCAACACATTTCTATTATGATCCAAAGGATGATTTTGTGGCCATCATGTCTTATTTTTATTCATTCCCATCCTATCATTTTTTTTTCTCTAACTTTGTCTTTAGACCAATTTCATAAGATAACTTTTTCTAATTAATCAAAAGACGTGTGGGATCATCCTCTTTCAAAATAAATGGCAATATAAGAGGCTTACTTTTCTTTTATAAAGTTGGTGAAAATTGATCACTTTATTATTTGTGCTGAAACACAGGTTTTTCTCTTTAAAATTAAATTGGAACCTCATGAATGTGTAGGTCATTAGTTTCTAGAGAGAATACTTAAATTAAGGACAATACAAAAAGTCCTGGCAATAGGCTGAAAATGCTTAATTGTCAAAGAGAAGTATGATTGCATTCTGAAGCTTTAGAAAGAAATTATTTCTCCTAATGGAACTCATTCATTTCAAACATTGATCAAACAATGTTTAGGATAATTTGGTCCCTGCAACTGAATTACAATGTAAAGAAATTTTTTTCAAAAAGAATTTCAATGTCTGCCTCAGATGACAGAAAAGACATTGTTTGAAAAATAAAATAAGATCCTAAATCACAATGTGATACCAACACAAACTGGATAGACAATGAAAGGAGGTACCTCATTACCCATTTGAACAGCCAGCCATCCAGTTTGTCCTTACAAATATAGTAGTTGCTAGATACATAGGCAATTTTTGCTAGTAGAACATGCTCATTAATTTTTTTTCCTATAGCAACTGACACATTTTTAAGGCACGACATGAAAATCAATTCTTCCATTTATCTGTCAATGCCTTGGGTCAGGGCATCTGATCTCCCCTTAGGAATGGTTAATTCACTAGAAATGTCTGTGAGAAGAAAAAAAAATCTTTAACACTTTCTGGAAGGTTAATGAAGAATGAAATTATTCATAAGTAGTTTCCCCCAAAGTCAAATATATAAAAATCAATATTCTACATCTTAAATTTTTCATATATAAACTGGGCCAAAAGTTTAACCAATCACATTTTAAAATGAAAAAACACTTGCACCCAAACATGACTCAAATGCCTCTACTACTTTTTTTTTTTCCTGAAGTGAGCAACATTTTTCATCTGGAATGTCATTATCAGATAACTTTATTCACCCTGAAGTAGATTCCAGAACAATGGAATCATTTGGTAAAAAGAAGCAAACCATCGTGGGAAAAGATTAGAATGTGGAGTGAAAGCATCCTGAATGGAATTAAACTAAAGATGGACTGAAGTCTTAGAAAGAGACTGTCAGAATGAGGAGAGGACCTGGAAATGTCCTCACTCAAAGCTTTCATTTTAGGTATCACAGTGTAAGTGGATTTCTCATGATCAAAAGAACCAGACGTAGATCCGTGGACTTGACACACTTAGTTCTGTATTCTCCATACTCTTCATCTTTTAACACAATGAAATTAAGGGGGTAGTAGTAAGGAAACATTTTTTTAAAAATCAGATTCCTCTAGAAATTATTTACTAAACATCTTCTTCCCATCGTCAAGTAGTATTGATAGCCTCTTTATTTTTTCTTGCTCTAAAACACACATTTATAGTTTCAGAAATTCTCTAAAAAAGACCACAGATTTCAGTTTTCTCTTCTCTCTATTCTAATTAGTTGATTTGTTTCACTAATACAATTTAACTGATGTTCTTTAAAAGATCCTGATGAATTTGCCTCCTTCTTTCAGAAAACATTTAAAATACTATGTGAATTACTTTATTTGTAAAATGTAATAGTGAGATGTTGCAGGAATTAGTGTATACATTTAAAGGTATGCTACAGGAAAAACATTTTCTCTGAAGAAGTAAAATTGTATCAGACTAAGACTTCCTTCCAAATAAATGCCACTTTCAGTCAAGTGCTGATATTTGGGAAACAGAAATCTTTCTTGGAACCATTGATTCCTCTGTGAGCTTACAATAAAAACGTAGTTATAATAGGAGGAGGCATTTATTTAATCTATATCACTTGCTCTAGCTCTATGCGTTCTAGCCATCTGGGTCACTCTGGTATCTTTCAGTTCTTTCCATCTTACAAGACAGGCATTTAAACAGCTGAAGTGTATTGTTTCTAGAGAATTTCTGCATTTTAAACCCTGAAGTCTCTAAGGCACATTATGTGGTTCATTAAACACCATAGAGCTTAAATTAATATATTGTTTTTCCATCATGTACTAAAGAGCATCTTTCTATTCATTTAAATTCTGTGCCTATATGTGTGACATAGTAGAATTTTTGGCCTATTTATCTTTCAGAATAGTAACAAAGGTGATGTGTGCAGCTCTGCTTCAATGTGTATTAAAGTGCTATATGAAAATCAATTGTCTAATCCAGACTACAAAACCAATGCCATTGAACAAATGATACATTTGTGAAACCAAAAGTCAAAAAGAAAATATTGTATGTATTATATGCCAGAGTGTAAAAATATATTTCAAAATCACTTAATAGCATGCCCTACATTGCAATGAACAATTTGATCATTTAAAGTTATATTTGAGAGAATACCAAAACTCAGGTTATCATAATGTTCTCTGATGGTCACTAAATAACCATGAAGTGGGCTGTTCTACCATCTGGACTTTGTCACATAGCCCGATGATGCCCATAGAAAAAAATTAGCATACCTCATTAACAGGGGTACCCGCATGATCAATGTTTGTATACCTAACGTTGAATTGTACCCCACATCTTTACAATAAAAATTTTTTTAAAAAAAGAAAAGAAAAAATATTAACTAGTCAGTCACCACAAATTTTTTCCAATTTCTTCATTTTATAGGCAATCGGAATACAACACAGAAAGCTAAAGAGATTGTAAACTTGGTTACAAAGTGATCTGGCAGTGGAGCTGGGAGTAAAACCAAAATCTGAGCTCTTAATAACAGTCAGGTTACTTTAGCCTTTGGACGCTTGAAAATACTTTCACTTTTCAATATTTCTCTTTATCATCCCAACCGCATGTGAGGTTACTCAGATGTTACAGCTTCAATTTATGGGTGCACACAAGCTCTATTTGATTATGTGACTCTTAATGAGGTAACCCAGTGACCTTGAATCTGTCCATCACATTTATGTCAAAAACATTTCAAGGCAAATAAGGGCAAATGATATATTTGTTATGGACAAAAGTATTTTGGGTGTATTTTATACCACTCCAAGTGCATTTTTCCAAGTTGGCTAACTTCCCTAATCATTAGAGTCACTTGAAATTTCCTGGCTTTGCCCCAGACCCACTGAATCAGAACCTCCAGGGAAAGAGCCTGGGAATTTGTATTTTTAAGTGGCTCCCCCAGGTGATTTTGGTAATTACCCAAGTTTAGGAAGCCCTGACAATACCACCGGAAGAGGGTGCTGCCTTATATGTTTCGAGTGTTCAGAAGCAAAATGCACCTATTGTAAAAGTGACCTGATCCAGTGTCCCTCTTTTACAAACAGGCAAGATAGATGTCTTTGTCACAAGTGAGTAGACAATCTGCCAAATACCACCTATATTTTTGGGCCAGAGACAGATTGGAACTCCACCAAGAGAAACTGGGCATTCATACTCAGTCTATTTCCATGGCAGGGACAAAACAATTCTAATCTTACTGATCTTTTCATTAAAGAATAAAGCAATCTCAGGGCATTAACTGCTGACAGTAATGCAGAGCATGGATTTCATGGATTACCCAAACCACAAACAATCTAGAACGTGTCCACAGAACAATTCTCTGTTTGTGTAGTACAGGAGGCAAAAAAGCAACCAGTCTGGCTTGAACTGTTGGTTTGATTACTCAATATAACACTTGCCATTTAAAAATCCATATGCCCTCCAGCACAGCAACAGTCTGTTATTTTATAACAGTCTGTTATAAAGATTCTCTATTATGATATCATGTGTACAGGACTCCACCCCTTCCGAGGCACATTCACACATATTGACACACTTTATCCTTACCATAACCCTGTGAAACAGAAATTCTCAACAAATTGAAAGAATTATTATAATTAAAGTGTATTCTCAGCAGAATGCAAATATCCTCAAGTATATCTGATTTGCTTTTGACTTAATGCAAAACAAGATGCATATCACTTTTTATAATCTGTGAAAAAAATTTTAAACCCTAAAATATTAATAAAATTATCTTTTAAAAGAATGAAAAATGGTTTATGCACTGCTGGCTTAAATGCTGAATTTGAGCTTAAAAAAAGAAATGAATCCAGTAATCAGGCTTGACTACTTTAAACATCAGGCATACAGATCCTGATTTATTTCATCAAAATGGTTTCTTACCTATACCAAAGGCTAGAACCTTTTCCCTGTACATGGCTCAGGTGAAAATAGTTACTATCGTAAAATACTAAGTGAATAGCTGAAAAATTGAAGTTTTAAAAAATGAATATTATGTTCACTCGCATGCTAATCAAAATGAATCCAAAGTTGTTATTCTTCATTGTTATTGTTTATTGGCAGTTTACCCTTCTTCTTTCCTAAAGTCCCATGCTCTAAATTTTGGTAAGACTCCTCCGTGTTATTCTTTCTGTGAGAAGTACTTCAAAGACAAACTTTCAAAAAAAATTTGTTGGGTACAGTGAACACAGCTAGAAAAGTTACCATATGAAGAGAATGCTATTAAAGTCAATTACAACAAAGAACCACTTAGACACTAAATAATTTATCAAAGTTTTTATTCAATGTAATGTTATCAACAGGTTCAGATAAGAATATAAGTTTTTCTCATGGGAGAAACTCCATCTGAGTTTCTAATTAAATAACTTTTGTGTAGTTCCTTTTCTTCCCTACACAAAAGGTCTTTTTTCCCTCCATTCTTGCCCTCCTTCTTTCTTTGTTGATGCTATTTACTTCCAAGTCTGCTTCTGAACTCTCTGTCTAATTAGCTCTTGATAGATCTGCTGCCCTGTTTCCACAAACATTTAATTCTGCCGTCAGCCCCATTTACATTACAGCATGTTGTATTGTCTTTTACCAGCCTAATTTTGTTTGAGTGAATGTAAATCCCATTAAGCAGTCACCTATTAGACTGTGGCATATAAACTCCAAAAGCCTCTTTATTACAAGAGTGAACATAAGGCCCGATTGATAAAAGATTTCTGGGGCATTTCCATTTGTGGTCTACTTCAAATATTCTGTCTGCTTTAAGCTTAGCTCACGTTTTCAAAGCATTTGACAGAGTATTTGAGCATCTTTTGGCCTGTGTATTCCATAGCACAACAGACATAAACATCATTTGTTTGTTGTCTTTGGGGAAAAATATATTTACTTATACCTAAACATATGTTAAATATATATTTTTCTCCTTTAGTTGTTCTATTTTCCCCTTTGTAACCTGACCACATTATTTTCAAAAGAGAGCATTAAAGTGTTTACAAGTAACAGAATGGCTGGCAGAATCCTCTGGAAAGAGCTCTTCATGAATACTAAACGATTGTGCAGAATTCTAGTAAGCCTCAGTGTTTTATGATGAGTTTTCTGAAGAAAGGTAAGTCAAAGCATCCTAACATACAGCCCATCAAATAACAAGCAAACATTGGCATCAGAGACAAACAAGTGCCCCTCATAACTTTAACGTAATTTGATTGCCCAAAACAAGAAAAATAAGATGTAAGAAATCATTAGAAGTCGTGGAAAGACAACATGGCCTGATATTTATATCAATATACTCAATCACATTAGTGTGGTTTTCTTGGTGTAGACTTCCCCCAAAATGGAGTAAATTCTTCGCCACTATGGTCACATAATCCCGTGATTTGAAGGTTAGGGTGAGAATGGCTCTCTTTCCATTTCCTCCTGGTAATAAACTCAGAAAGACATCCATGAAGTGCAAACCCTCACACACAAAATTATTTCTCACCCCTGCAGGCTTGTCAAAGCCAATATTTCAGGAAAGCACCAGGTTGCTGAAGGGGACTGTGATTTTTTTTTTCTTTTTTTTTTTTTTTTGTTGCCTGCTGTGAGTCCCTAAGGACAACAAACATTTCAAAAGAGACTGTAGCCAAAATTGTTAATAACTTCACACAGCTCTTTTGCTATGATGATAAAATTCAAGAGAAGACTGAATAGAGTAATGGGTTAGGTATTAAGACACAGTTATTAGTACAGGAATAGAAAAAATATGTGTGGCCTCAAACACTAGTTTTAGAGTCAACCTGGATTAAAAAAACTAAGCAATCATGTAAATGATTATGGCAAATATATGGAATGCTAAGTAAATAATTATTATTGTAATGAATGTAAAAGAAAAATCAGTTAGATACTTAAACCAGATAGTTTACATTATTTTGAGAGAAGGAAAAAATTGCAAAACAATTGAGTATCAGAAGTAGGTTTATAACGTAAGACTGTGTCAATACCTAGCCATGCTTACAATATACAGCTTGGTATTCAAGTAGATTTTATATGTTTAAACACTTGAATACTCAGGCTCAAAAATACCCAGGAAAGTATGTAAAAAAAACTTTCTTGGATGGGAGCCTCTGTCTTTCTTTATTTTTGTTTAATTTCTATAGCTTTCTGAAGTACAAGTAGTTTTTGGTTACATAATTGTATTGTATAGTGGCAAGGAAGTTTGGGCTTTAAGTGTACCTACCACTCCCACCTGTGCACATTGTATTTAATAGGTGCTTGTCTTCCCTCACCCCCCTCCTTGCCCTTCTGAGTCTTCAATTTTGTATTTATTTTTACATATGTTTTCATTTGGATTAATGACTTGGTTAGATATTATATGTATGAGTATGAATTGTTTATCTTTCTGCTTTTTACATAGTTTTAAGGACATTTTTATTCAGCTTTGATATTCTCAAATAAGTCATAATGGCCAGCTCGGGTTACATACTGGTCCTCTTATGTATCCCTTCATGATCACTCCCAGTCTAATTGAGACCAGGATTTCAAAGTGAAAGGCACATGTTAACTTAGGGTTTCTTGTTTCCAAAATAGGCAGTTCACTAGAATTATTTCAGTTCTTATGGTTTATTAAAGCTTTTCTAAAATATGAATATTATTATTGTGAAATATGACTAGCTTCAGAAGAAAATTATTTTTTCAAAACTGTATAAATATTTTAAATGGTTCTAGCATAAACCTTAGTGACTCATACTAAGTATATTGAAGAAACTTGGAAGTCAGTAAACACATGCAAGTTTCTAGATCCACATGCATTTCTGTACCATCTATAACATTTATAAAAGTAATTTCAGAAACTTAAAAAAGTATTTTTCAGGTCACAACATACAGTGTCATCTATATGACTATAGGTGGGCTACATCACCTCTCTGAGCCTTAGTTTTCTCTTTAAAAATGAAAAATATACCTATTGAAGTTGTCAAGATTCAGTATAATGATTACATAAACGAGTACTTGCTGATGTCTTACTACATATCATAACCTGTAATAGGCAACAGGTATTCAGTAGTAAACAATCTCTCTCAAGAACTATAGTTGAAAAGACAGAGACAAACCCGTATGTAACTATAACATTTGATACATTTTGTCATGAATAGTGATGGCCATAGTTTTGCCTCTTCAACATGTTTTTCTTTTCACCCTTCTAATAACAGAATTTTTCATTTTGTAAAGTGTAACTGTTCTACAAGATTTTTGTGAATAATCCCTCTACCCATCCATAACAGGAATAACCACACGATTTATCCCTAGTCAAAGAGATGGCCTTATTTTCCTATCCACAGTGATAAAATCTATTTCGTAAGAGCCATGCTCTTTTCAAGAAATAACTGCTTTGAGCCTTTTAAATCACAATTCCAGAAAAGTTTGCCTAAGAATAAAACCAAAATAAAGAAAATCAGAACTGAGATTTTAAGACAAGGAGACAGTGACCTGATGACATGCTTATAGCCCAATATACTCCTGGACTTCCATTTGTGAGCCAATAAAAAGCCGTTGCTTATGCTAGTTTAGGCTAGGTTTCAATCATCCACAATGGAATCGTATGCTAAAGAGATACAGAAGACAACTGTAAGATAGGAATAGGCCAGTGCTTCAAGGAAAGAATATACTATGAGGGCTCTATCTGAGATAAGGAAAATGCTACTGTGGATAAGGAACTGTAAATAGTATCATCATGTCACCATCACTATAACTCTATATAGCTTCTTCTAGGTCCTGATTTGAGGCCCTGGAAATGATACTCCTACCCAAAAAAGGGCTCCCACCAAGACTACCTTTTGACTTGCAGTTTCATATCTCATTTAATCTATTGTGCTATCAAATGGAAAGTTTTTTTCTAAATGCAGATGTCATATAGAAAGGTAGAAAAGAGAAAGGCTTGGATATGGGAAATGATAGATAGTAGAGGGCCTTAGCGAGCCATCAGGTTGATGGCCTTGGGCAACCCAAGGATGGTGTCAGAAAAAGGAACCTTCTGACACAGCTGAGCAGAACAGTAGGAAGGAAAGAAACTGAAGACAAATACTATCTACTCACCAGTTTCCCTAAGGCCAGCCCTGGCTACATAATTCATCACACTCTAAATAAAATGATGACAGTTTGAAATACTGCTTTCCACTAATATTAATTTGAAAAACAGGTTTTTTTCCCAAAAGTAAGTTTTATAACTTTGAAATCTACCTTCACTTGTTTTTCTGATGGATTTAAAGTAAATATCCCTACGATAGTCTGCTAGATGGTAATCTTTCTAAGTAGAACTGAATGCTGAAAACCTGATATCCAGAGTATCTTTTGATACTTGACAGTTACCTTCCCTAATAGAAGTTACTTTCAGCAGATTAGAAAGGATTCATGAGAAATTATCTGAGTAAATATTTGATCAGGATCTTATAATTGTCTAAATCGCTTAATGGATTATTTGTTGTAATACATCAAGATCCTGTGTCAGCCATGCTTACACAGGAAAACTTTCCTTTACTGTCTTTCTTTGGATATCTATGGTGCCTATTAATATAGTACCTGAGTGAGACTGTTTAAATTCAAAGAGAGTTTTGCCTGAAGGAGGACAGCAGAATTGGGCCCAATGGGAGTTCCATATGAGTATCTGAGGGCAGAATTTAGTCTACTGGAAGGGCAGTTACTAGCTAGGGATTTAACTACTACAACAAAGTTTTCAGGAAGAAAAGAAGTGACAATATTGTAGAGGCTTTTTTATTCCCTTATTTTTCCCAGGTAGAATTATTTTGAAAAAAAAAACCAAAAACTTAATTGCATAGACTGTCCTCAATTTATGAAATCTATGTCTTCAAGGTCATTCAGATTCTCTATTTCATAGAAGACTTAACTAAGACCAAATCTGTCAGCCTTACAAAAGGTAATATGAAAATATGAAGTAAATATCTTCTCTAATTGTAGCATATGTCCAAATCCTTTTTTACAAAAATACCATATATAAATTTAAGAGCCAGCAATTCATATAGCAAAATTAGTAGTCTTTTCTTAGGGAAAAAAAAAAAAAAAACCAATATCCCCTGCATTAAATTAGCATGCTTCAGCCTATTTTTATATTTGTATTTTTAAAAATTACACATATAAAAATTACATAAATCACGTGTGTATATATATATATATATATATGTGTGTGCCTGCGTGTGTGTGTGTGTGTGTGTTTGTGTGTTTGTTTGTGTGTGTATGGTAGGAGAGGGAAATAAAATAGTCAATTTTGACATCCGTAATTTCTTCTGTTTCCTCTCCTCCCATCTACAAATCCATGACTGTAAGTCTGACCAGTATCCCTCGAGCTACTCATGCATACACATATACACACATATGCATAGTAGTACATAGCATTGTATGATATGTATGTAGTAGTCTTTACCATATAAAATGACTACATGAAAGAAATGTAAATTTAAAATCCAGAATGTAGGTTTAAAAATTCTAGACTCATAGACTTCAGTGGGAAGGGATATTAGAAATCACCAGTCTTGTTTAATAGCAACGGATTCTGTGCCCCAGAGAAAAGAAATTCCTTAAGGCACACAGCTAATTAGTAGAAGGACTCCAATAAGGTCAGGTCTCTTATTTTCTAGTGTGACGCTTTTTCCATAACAACAGTCCACCAACCGCTAACAGTCACATATCACATAATATGCTGCTCTTTTTTACTTGAGTTTGTCCGTGTGTGTGCACGTGTGTGTATGTGTGTGTGTGTGCACGTGTGTGTGTGTGTGTGTGCTGTGTAAGAAGTCAGATCATGGGTTAGTTAAGTTGTATAGTGGATTAGTTAAGTTGAAGAAGAGAAAATATGTAACATTCTGTTGAGTGTAACAAACAGACATTGAACATATATCATGAAGTTGTCATTGTGCCAGGCAGTATAGGTGCAAACAAAAAAAGTCTGCTCTCATAAGGCTTACAGTTTGATGTGACAAGATTGAAAAACACAACCACAATGATTGTGAATGTTTTGGACTGTAAAAAATATTAATCTACTTGAAAGCTATGAGACACTTCAGAGAAAAGGCAACTGTTTCCACACCTACGTGTATTTTCTATGGCTACTTCTTCCAAATATCAAGTCTAACAATTTATATTGCCCAGTAGTGTAGGTAAATTACTATGGAGAGCCGGGCTTGGTGGCTCAGCCTATAATCCCGTGCTTTGGGAGGCCGAGGTGAGTGGATTGCCTGAGCCCGGGGGTTCAAGACTCGCCTGGGCAAATTAACAAGAACTCTACAATAAATCAAGAAAAAAAAATTAGCCGGGCATGGTAGTGTGCACTTGTAGTTCCAGCTACTCGGAAGGCTGAGGCGGAAGGATCGCCGGAGCCGGGCAGGTTGAGGCTGCGGTGCCCGGGAGCATGCCACTGTACTCCAGTCTGGGTGACAGAGTGAGACTCCAACTCGGGAAAAAAAAAAAATTACCATGGGAAAAAGAGCTTTGTTTCAGTCATGTAGCCATGAGTATGTGAAGGTCAAGTCGTAACACATGTATCTGTCCAAGCATATTTGACATAGAAATAGCTTTTATATAGCCTATGGCCACAATACTTCCTATAGAGTATACTAATTAATAAAGGAGAATATAGTGTACAAATCATTCCAAGGAACATTTATGAGTATAAGCTGATAGTCCTGAAAATGTTTTAATCAGCTTTGACATAATCCTATCATGTAGTTTGAAAGAATTTTTACTGGATTTTTTTAATGGAAAGTGAAAATTTTGCATTAAAATTAAGTTAATTGCATTGCTAAAGTTAAACTAGGCCCATTTGTGCAAGAATGATAAAACATACTTTAAATGTATGGCTGCATTAGAAATGTCATTTAATTTGTTCTTCCAAATATTATCTCAGTTCATATAAATATTTTTTCTTTCTCTTATATGGAGGTCAATTAATCAGTTAGATGTCATTTGTAGCAGAGTTCTGGACAAAAAGCAGGTGCTCAAAAATAATCATTTGATTAACATTACAGATTTTATGTTTTTTTCTGAATTATAATGTTTGAATATTTATAACTACATATAAATTTAAATTGAATACTTATCCAGAGAAATCAAATATCTCAGACTATATAGCAAATTCATGATAAGCATTTTCCTCATAATATCATAAATGTTGCAAGATAACTTTATTTTTCTTTTTTTTATGAAAGTCACTAAGTTTTTACTGCTTACATCTTCAAAAACAATAGTCAAATATTATTTTTGTATAAAAGTACATGCTCAATAAGTGTTTATTAAATGAATACATAAATTGCAACTGGATTACTGACAAGTATCCTTTATTTAGTAGTTCTTAAACTTTGATGTACAGTTCTACACAACAATCAGATAAAATAGTCATTGATGATTGTGATAAAGAGAAACTAAAAGTGGATAAAAAGCTGTTTATCTAGAATAGACTTTGTCATGATTATCTTCCTTCTTTGTTATTTATTTCTAATACAGAATTTTTCTTTGCTTAACTGTTTTATTTACTGCTATGAATGAAAGGGGAAAATTGTATAGAGTTTAGCATTCTTTTTTATTTTAGATGGAGCAATTTATTTCTCAAAAGTATCTTATGAGCTCTTTCAGAATAATTGCAGTGAAGGGAAGAAACATTAGGAAAAAAAGGAGAATAATTTATAGTTTGTGGACTGTTACAATTCATTATAACACTACGGAATAGATTGTATCTATTTTATAGATGAAAGACCTGAGATTGACAAGGAATTCAAACGTGCTGAAAAGAAAAAAACAAACAACCCCATTATAAAATGGGCAAATGATATGAACAGACACTTCTCAAAGGAAGACATCCGAGCAGCCAACAGACACATGAAGAAATGTTCAACCTCACTAATCATTGGGAGATGCAAATCAAAACCACACTGAGATACCACCTACTCCAGTCAGAATGGCAATTATCAATAACTCAAAAAATAACAGTTGCTGGAGAGGGTGTGGAGAAAAGGGAACACTTCTACACTGTTGATGGGAGTGTAAACTAGTGCAACCTCTGTGGAAAACAGTATGGCAATTTCTAAAAGCCCTAAATACGGACCTCCCATATGACCCCGCAATCCCCCTACTGGGAATATACCCTGAAGAACTCAAATCAATCTATAAAAAAGATACCTGCACACATATGTTTATCGCAGTATTGTTCACAATAGCAAGAGCCTGTAAGCAACCATGTTGTCCATCAAAAGAGGACTGGATTAAAAAAATGTGGTACATATACATGATGGAATACTACGCAGCCATAAAAAAGAACAAAATTATGGATTTTGCAGCAACTTGGATGGAACTAGAATCTATAATACTGAGTGACCTTTCACAGAAACAAAGATCAGAGTATCACATGTTCTCACTCATATAGTGAACCTTGAACATCCAACGTAATACTATAAGAAAATGACTGACAGTGGTGGGAAATGATGGGGAGGGGAGGGGAGGGGGGATGGGATTAACGGTACTCAATATCTGTCTGGGGACGGGGAGACACCTCTTATCACCAAGGGTGTCTGAACGAAGCATATTTGTATACCTAATCCTTAACTGTACCCCACAATGTGATAACAAAAAATACTGATTATTATTTTAAAATATAGATAGATAGATAGATAGATAGATAGATAGATAGATAGATAGATCCCAGTATCTGCTGACAGGTGTGTGGCCCCTAGAACCCACTTCCCACTGCCTTACAATCTGTCCATGTGGTGGAGGTATATGTTTTCCCCTGAAAGCAGAATGAGGTAAGAAAAAGGAAAAGAATGGAAAAAAGAAAGAGGGGGATGAGAGGAAGGTGGAGAGAGAGAAGAAGAGGGGAAATGGATAGATGTAACAACTAACAAATTTTAAAAAGACACAAAGACAGAAAAGTTTTAAAAAATACAGACAATTATACAAACACACAAACTGACAAAAAAGAACCCTATTGATTTACTCTCCCTCAAAATACCCATGCACAAAGAGGATTTTTTTTTAAAAAGCAATGAACAGAAACAAAGCAAATACAAAAACTTAATCAAAAACAGAAAGAAAGAGTGAAGAGGAAAAAATTAAACAAAACAAACAACAACAACAACAAAAATAAAGTAAAACTTGCTCTGAGGCTGTTCCTATAACTTCAACCTCCTTTCAGCTCTGGTCTCTAGCCCCTCCCTTCTGCTCTCAGTGCAGGCTGATGGGGTTGCTCTCAGTGTGGGTCAGATGCCCAATGGACTGCTGTGGAGGAGGATAGATCAGATCTGGACTCACCTGGCTTGCTGCCACTGTTGTCAAGTCTCCCACTAAGATCTGATGTGTTTGTGCCTGTTCCAGTGTGGGGAGAGGTGTCTGTCTCTCCAAGTTTGCTGAGATAACTTCTAGGTCCCAGGTTGGAGGATGAGAGCTGGGTTGGGCAATGCAGGTCTCTGCCTGGTCCCAGGACAGAGAAAGTGGCTCTGGTCAGCGATGGGGCTTCTCTCCAGCTTTCCCCACCCTGCTGTCTCTCTCCATGGATCCAGGACTCGAGCCAGTCTTCTGTCACAGGTGATGGTGTGGGCCAGGCACCAGGTGATGATGAGGTCAGTTGTATTTCACAGCCTTTTTTCAGGAAAGCCTAAGAACAGCAGATGATTCTGTGTACCAGTGGCTCCAATCTCAGGGTGATGGGGGGTGGCTGTCACCTCCAGAAGTGTCGGGAAAAGAGAACACTTTTACAAGGTTGATGTGAGTGTAAACTAATACAACCTCTGTGGAAAACAGTTTGGTGATTCCTAAAAGATCTAAAATCTGACCTTCCATATGACCCTAAAATCTCCCTACTGGGAATATACCCAGAAGAACTCAAGTCACTCTATGAAGAAGATATCTGCACATGTCTGTTTATTGCAGCATTGTTCACAATAGAGAAAACATGGAACCAACCATGCTGCCCATCGAAAGAGGACTGGATTTTGAAAATGTAGTACAAATACACGATGAAGAAGGAAAAATTATGAACTTCACAGCAACTTGGATGGACTTAGAGTCTATAATACTGAGTGATCTATCACAGAAACAAAGAACTGAGTATGACATTCTCAAGAGGACCTTGAACAATTATTGTAATACTATATGAAAAGAATTGGCAATAGCAGGAAATTGATGGGGTTTTGGGGGGAGATGGGATTGGCAGTAGTGGGAATCTGCTGGGGGAAGGAAAGCACACCTCATCAGTAAGGATGCCTGCATAATCAACATTTGTATACCTAATCCTGAATAGTACCCCACATCTTTAAAATAAAAAATTTGTAAAAAGCGATGCATATGTTCTAATTGCAGGAACCTGTGAATATGTTACCTTATGTGTTAAAAAGATACAGTAAAGTTGGTTTAAAAAGGTGTGATTAAGTTAAGAATCTTGAGATGGGGAGATTCTACCGCCTAATACAATGGAGAGAGGTTTGAAGATGGTGTTTTGCTGGCTTTGAAGTCAGGAAGGGACCAAGAACCAAGGAAAGCAGATGGTTTCTAGAAGCTGGAAAAAGCAAGGAAATTGATAATCTCCCAGGACCGCTAGAAAGATCACAACCCTGCTGATACCTTGATTTTAGGACTTCTGACCTCTACAAATTTTGAATAAGAGATGTGTGTTGTTTTAAGTAACAAAGCTTGTGGTAATTTATTCTAGCAGTAATAGAAAAATAATACAATATAATGGATGGAGTCATTTTATGTCGAGTAATTTACATTCTTGTATCAGAAAGAAATATTCACTAAGCTAGTATGACGTTCTAGGAATTACACCAGTTTCTGAGAATACAGCAGTGGCCCAAAGAGTCTCAGTTGCTGCTTGCAAGAAATTTATGTGTATAGTATTGTGAGTAATAAATGAAGAAATAGCCCAATAAGCTTGGCATTGCTACATTCATTCTAATCATCACAAAATGATGACACAAAAAAATAAAGTAACCGCACCAAACCCTTTTGAGTTAAACATGGCCTAACCAGAATCCAAACCCATCTGCTTCACAAGAAGCCAATGCTATTTCCACCCGTCTCATTTCCTTAGGGATAGCTCAACAATGCAGATCTAAAATTCTTTCATACAACTAACCCTCTTATTTTTCTCTAGCTCCCCTGAGAAGCAGCATGCATCCTTTCCTCCACTGGGACAGTCGCCATTTCCAAAGTTGCTTTGAACCGTGGCACTTCTCAACTCTCTTCACAGACATGTATCTTGTTATATGCAACCCCTGGTATTTTGAATATTTTGATGCAAATCCATCACCCATAATAAATTTCCCCACTTTCCAAGTGCAATCGATTTTAGAAGCATGAAAGTAAAAACTAAGTAAGCTCTGACAGTCTCTGGGAGTGTCCGTGACAGCAGAGACCTAAGTGGCTGAAAGCTATTTTCCTCACTATCAACTTGCCAGATGATTTTCCTTGCACAAACACATACGACCTGGCTAATGCTCGCCTTTTTTGGACATATGTGAGTAAATAAATGTAATTACATGCAAGATGTAATCACAATTTCTTTGCTATTAAAGTTGCTGCATACTCTCATAGCTTGGTTAACAAAATATACAGAAGGGTGGAATTGTCGGGTATTCTCCCAGGGGAAAAAAATGCCAGAAATATGGACTGTATTATATTGTATCTGCAAAAATACAACATTTAAATGCAGAATTTGGCTCTCCAAGAATTGCACTGAAAACCTTTTAACAGAAACAGCAGGGAGAAAAAGCTATTAAAATCATGATACTCCATGAAGGATTATGAAAATGGAGGTCAACACACAAGTTGGAATTGCAAATACAATGAAGAAAATCTTCTCCTCTGTGTAAATACACTAGGACAATTTATTCTTCTCTGTTAAGCTATCAGGATATTTTCAGCGCCTGGAAAAAGAAAAGTAAAGAAGCCACCTTGTCCAAATGGATCTATTCAGAGTGATGTTCTTGACTGGTAGCTGGTAGTAATGGTCAGTTTCTTTTATACTGCGCCAAGGTACCAGGGAATAACTGCCCTAAGACTTTCTTTCCCATAGCTTGATAAGCAGCTGGGTCTACAGAGGCTGACTGAACTCGTTCACCAGCATTCAGTTCTTAAGAACAAAAAAAGGCAAATCTTTTCTTGTCAGAAGGCCTGAATACCACCATAGCAGACCAATAATACATTCAGTACAATCAGGATTTTACCAAGTTCATACTCAGCTTACATGTCAGAAATATTTGGTCAGCACCGTGTTTTGCCCTTTATGGTGAGACTGTCAGTAGGACAGAGGTTACTGACAATGCATCCCACCTGTAAGCCAGAGTGAAACATCTGTAAAAGTAGTAGCTTCCTGTTGCCAGCTGTGTGTGTGATGCTACACCAGACAGGAATACGCCTGATTTGTGAGTCATGATGATGAGAGATAGATAGATAGATAGATAGATAGATAGATAGATAGAGATACATAGATAATGATAGTGGTGACTGGTGATAGAGATCGTTTTTTTATTTACTTGACACTTCTTGATAATTTACAATGCACTAGGAAACTATCTCAACACTGGAAAAACAAAGGGTAATAAGACGTGGAAAAATTCCATCCTCAAGCAAACTACTGTCTTGTTAGGGGAAAAAGAAAACCCTAACAGAATATGTACAGAAAAAGCAGTAAGTGCTATGTGACAGTACGTGAAAGGAGGGCTGCTTCCTTTATTTGTCCACACTGGGCACTAAAATCTTGACTCAGTTTATGAACTGTGCTCACCAAGTTCAAATACTTTTGTCAAACTTCAAAAGCTCAGTTGATGTTGCCTTTTTTTTTGTTTGTTTTGCTTAAGACTTTGTAATGAGAGTTAGGCATTGTATGTGAATGATCAATGAATTACAAAATACTTAGTATTTTTATATAATGAGCTTCAGTAATGTTGTATTTATTCAACTATAAAGTTTTCACACTTTTCACATTTTTAGCATAGCTGAAAGTAGGATATGTCGCCCATCAGTGGAATCTCAAAATTATAATTGGCAGAATTTTTTTCTTTCTTAGATATACATAAAATCATGCTGTGTCTTACTCTTAAATGTAATGAACTATGATCTCTATGAATATATTAATACATTTTAATAATAATTATATACAGAGTACTGATTATGTAACATTGGCTGATAAGTGCTAATCAGTGGTGTGCTGATAAATATTTAACAACCAGCTCTCTAAAAAGAAAGTCCCTGATTTGTAGCATTTGCCAATTCCATGGTGTAAATACTGCCACCATGCTTGATTTCAACCTATCAAGGTGACATCATTAAACATAAGTTAGGAAGATCTGTACACTATCAGTTCTGGAGAACCTGTACAAGCCTGTACTAGCACCTCACAGCACACACCTAAGTCTTGCACTATTTTTGAACTCCTTCCCAACCAATGTGGCTAAGGCAGAAGACCAATGAAGTCATCAATAACCTTGTAAAACCCTATTCGAATTTTTCATTATCACTCTGACAATATCACGTTATAAATATCTAAGGCAAGACTCTGATATTAATTTTCAGTCCCTTTTCATTAGGCTTTTATCCTGTTTGTGAGGGAGCTATTTCTGTACTTAAATCCTTTACCCTGCTTAAATCCTTTTGCTCATCATCTAGTATGATGTATGGAATGCTCTTCTCTCAAAACTGGGAGCAACTGGTTTCTTCTCATCATTCAGGCTTATCTCAAATATCAGCTCTTCATAGACGATGCTTCAGATGACTGGTCTAAAGTATTACCTTTGCCCAGTCATCCTCTCTAAAATGAAGCAAGATCAAGACCATCTTCACTATCTGTCATTACCTCACCTATTTATTTATGTAATATGTCTTCTTGCCTGCACCAGAATGAGAGCTCCACTCCAGCAGAAACCTGTTTTCTTTGTCTACAGACAGATCTCCAGGGCCTGGAAGTCTACTTGGCACCCTCATACAGTAGGTATAGAATAAATGGTTGTTGAATGACCCAATCAATCATTCAGTCCAATATTACAATATCCATCAGACCCATACACTATATGCCTTTATGTTCTTATTTTTGTGAGAAACAAATTTTTCCTTATATAGTAAAATAAACTGATCAATCATGTGGATTGCAAAAGAATTTAAATCATTCTATTTGACAGAAAAAAAACTTATTTAGAGTACACTTCAAAAATTCTAGTTTTAGGCAAAGTAGAATAACAAAGACCTGATTTTTCCTCCTTGAAACAACCAAAGAAAAAGACAAAGATTTATGAAACAATGGTTTGCAAATCACTGAGTATTAGGCAATAAAAGAAAGTAATACAGAAGAGATGGGAAACAAATTACCCTGATTTCCTTAATCTGATTTTTAAAAACTCCATGAGTAATCTACAACTAATAAACTAATACTGAACTTAATTTTGAAAGACTGAATTTTTTCCCTTCTGTGATAAATAAAAAGAAAAGAGGTATCCACTCTCACCACTTGGGTTTAATGTTGTACCAGACGTTATAGCCAGCACAATAATGCAAGCAAAAGACATAGCAGTGGTCCTACTTAGAAATAAATAGTTTTAAATGTCCCTATTAATATTTGACAAAGTTGTCTAAGTAGATAATCTTGTGGAGTTCATACACACACAAACTAGAGCTAAATAATGAGTTCAACAGGGTGGCAGGACACAAAATTAATATAAAAGAATCAATTGCATTTCTATATACTGTCAGCAACAATTGGATTTCTATAAACATGCAACCTACTAAGACTGAATAATTAAATGACAGAAGATATAATCATACCAATAATGAGAGAGGAAATTAAATCAGTAATCAAATAACTCCCAAGAAAGAAATTCACAAGACCAGGATTGCTTCACTGGTAAATTCTACCAAACATTAAAAAAATAATTAATGTTGAGCCTACTCAAATATTGGAAAGAGAGAACACTTCCAAACTCATTTTACAAAGTCAGCATTACCATGAAACCAAAGGCAAGAAGGATACTACAAGAAAATAAAATTACAGGTCAATATTCCTGATGCATGTAAATACAAAAATCCTCAACAAAATGCTAGGAAGCTAAATTCAACAGCCTTGAAAGGCTCATACACCACACTCAAGTGTGATTTATTCCTGGAATGCAAGGATGGTTCAACCTACTAAAATCAATAAACATGATATACTACATTAACAAAATGACAGATTTTTTTAAATGATAATCCCAATAGATGCAGAAGAAGCATTTGTCAAAGTTTAATATTCTTATGAAAAAAATTCTCAACAGATTATAGAAGGTAGAAGGAAAATACATCAACACAACAAAGGATACACATAACAAGACCATAGCTAATATACTTATTGGTGAAAAGCTGAAAGCTTTTCTTCTGAAATAAAGAACAAGACAAGGATGGCCACACTCACCTCTTCTATTCACTATATTACTGGAAGTCTTAGCCAGAACCATAAGGCATGAAAAAGAAACAAAACTTCTCCTTTTTCAAATTAGAAACAAAGAAAATTGCCATTTTTTGCAGATTACAAATTATATACTTAAAAGCCTTAAAGACTCCACCAAAAATCTGTCAGAACAAATAAATTCAGTAGAGTTGCAGAATACAAAATCAACATTGAAAAATGAGTCACCATCTTCGACAAAGCCTCCACCACCTACCACTGGGGAGAGGAGAACCTATTCAGTAAATGGTGCTGGGAAAACTGGCTGACCACATGCAAAAGATTAAAGCAGGACCCCTATCTGTCCCCATACACAAAAATTAACTCCAAATGGATCAGAGACCTAAATGTTAAACCTCAAACCATAAGAACCATAGAAAATGAAGGACATACCCTCATGGAAATTGGAACTGGCATCCAATTGCTGAACAGAACCCAAAACCCACAGGCCATAAGAGAGAAGATAGACAAGTGGGACCTCATCAAACTAACAAGCTTTTGCAAAGCCAAAGAAACCATCAAGAGAGCAGGGAGACACCCTACAGATTGGGAAAAAGTATTTACCAACTCCAGGTCTGACAAAGGCTTAACATCTTGGATCTACAAGGAACTCAAGTGTGCGGAAAAGAAAAAAACAAACAACCCCATAATAAAATGGGCAAAAGATATGAACAGACACTTCTCAAAGGAAGACATCCGAGCAGCCAACAGACACATGAAGAAATGTTCAACCTCACTAATCATCAGGGAGATGCAAATCAAAATCACTCTGAGATACCACCTAACTCCAGTCAGAATGGCAATTATCAATAACTCAAAAAATAA